>PVJA010000355.1:134720-184360 GCA_004027025.1 Myocastor coypus | reverse complement strand
CAGGGCTGAGGAGCAGGCGGGAGGCACGAGAACGCTTTCCCCTTGCTATCCCAGAACTTCTTTGTTGCCAGTGGATAAATCTCAACCTGTGGCCCTCCACACAGGAAGACACCTGGACAACCAGCTAAACTCAGACCATGGAATGCCCTACCAGATATGGAATGCCTTTTTACTATCTTTTCTGTGACTGTGACACTTCATGTGAATGACATACTTCACAAGTACTCGATTCCTTGCCTGCTGACAGCTACCCATAATCCTTTTTGAGTCCTGTTTCAGCGAAATCCATGTGTTTAAGTTCAATTTTGTAGCACACCAATAATATTGAGTAATTTCTAGTTAGAAGCTGTAAAACTGTGCTATTATGGATTTCTCTCCTTGTTTCTACAGGGCTGCTCGCTCCACTGTCTGTGACCTTTTGCAGGGATCGTGTTCCTCTAACTCTGAGATGTTGCAGTTGGCTTAGTTTGGAGAGCAATCAGGGAATCAGGAAGCCTTCTACACCTGTTATTACAAATTGCATCTCTAAAGATTAAAAATGTTGTCTCTGGCTCACATTACTGATTAAACACGCATATACGCTCTATCCGGTAGCAGATACTGTGCTCCCTAAGTTGGCATTGGCTGGATGGGATGAGGGTCAAACACTGTCCATGGAAAGCTCTGCGTATGTGTTTGACATGCCCTCTAGTGTGTGTGTGTGCACGTGTGTGTGTGTGTGTGTGTGTGTGTTTTCTACATATCACAAGCTTACTGGTAATGGTAACATTTGCCTTGCCCAGCGAGCGAGACCCACTGGTTTTTGAGAAAGTGGGTCCAAAGAATTCTGTAGGCCTTGTAGGCCTGATTAAGGTTCATTTTTCATCTATCAATCTTCATTATGGGGAAAAAGGGGGGGGTCAGTCATTACAACCTCCAGTGAATTGTGCTACCTAAGTCCATTTCAAATCAACTCCTTCCTATTTTTACTGAACCAAACTAATGCCATCCTGTTTGGGGCTGCATTCCACTCATACCCAGCATGGGCGAGGCGGCTATTGAGTTCTTTTCTGCAGCAGCAATGCAAATGTTAGGTATAAATTAGACTTTAATATTTTTGCCATTTAATGAGAAGTTTTTAAACTGGATTTATTAGGAAAAAATATTTTTATTTTTTAGCTCAGCATGCTGAGTCTGGTACCATGAAACCCCCCAGTAGAAACCTCTAGCTCTGTCTCCTGAGTTACCAGTTGCCACCTGACTGGGTTAGAGGTGCCTTGTCATGATCTCAGAGTTACCCTACAGAAAATTAGAGGCAAACTAACACAATCAAATATCAGGTTTTGGACTATGGTTTATTTGCTTTTATTTTGCTTTCTTAATTTCCTTTTTGACTGACTACTGTTAAACTCTGTGCTTAGGGAAGACCTGTACCAATGTGGATCAGAAATAGTTGACGACCCAGTTTAGAGTCCATGCAAAATGTTCAACATTGGATATAATGAGCTTCACAATGTTTGATATTGAATTGTTTGGAAATATATTTGTTAATTCGGTGTACTCTTAATAAAATTCAATGCTTTCTTCTCAGAAGAGTTCATTGAGAGCAACTGAACCTCATTTACAGAAAAAAATCTGTGAGATCAATGTACTGGCCTCTTATTATTTCCAGGTGGAAGGATAACTTGATTGCCATTTCCCCCCATCTGCACTGTATTTACTGGAAAATTATTTTGTCATTGCTTTCATAAATCTCCATGGCAGCCCTTGCCCAGCATTTAAAAATTTTGGCCTGCTTAGCTAATTAAAGGTTGAGTATAAATTTAATGTTCATGCTTATTTCATTTTCATATTGGATTCCATTTTAATAAATAAAAATTTTAGCTAACATTTCAGTAGATTTGTCAATAATGTTAAACTACAAATACAACAAAATCATTCATTTGATCATCCTGGATTCGGTGTTATGCCATTTTGAAGCCTATTATTTTTAAAAGGATAAGTTAAAATATACTAAATGAAATCCACTTAGCAATTATTTAGGAAAGACATATATCTCATAATATGTGGCAAATTATGAATAATTTATAAATCCAATTAGATGGGCTTGTAAACACATCAGTACACACACACACACACACACACACAACCCTAACTATATGTTTTTGATAATCAGCCTACTTGTGGTTTCTTTACCCCTTGCAAGCCTGTTTCTTGGTTAAAATTAAGATAAGATTTATTTTTGTAAATGACTGAGATTTATGTAAATGTTCACCTTTGTTTTCTATGGGTGCTCTATAAGGGCATTTATCGCTATGAGTGGATGTCAGAGTACCTTCTTCAAATACATGTCTAGACATATTGCAGAGGGGTCCTTGTTATTTGTAATTTAGTTAGATCATTTACTCCGTGTCTGGTCTCACCTGTTGCATGGCAAGAGGACAGCACCGATGAACTGCATGTAATAGGAACTTGTGTATCGAGAACTGTTGGTATGTATCACTCAATTTACATATGATGCATTTGTCTGCATTGTACAGTTTCTGTGTTGATTATCGTTTGTTGTATTTGAAATACAACATATTGAATAAAATATTTATATGAAGGCATATGAATAAACATCAAACAACTTTATGTAACAAAATGACATTGCATCACCACATATATAGAGACATGTCATGTAACTAAGTTGGTAGACTCAATCTCCCCCTTAACCATGCCAAAGAAAATTTTAGCTCTTTGATGATACCTCTCTTGCTACTTTTCCAGGATAAGACTTCACCATCTTTTTTTTCTTCATAAATTAAGTTTGTTGTTATTCAGTGCAATCTGTCATTCTTGATGTTCTATATAGTAAATCTGATGAAATTTGTTTGTATTCACAGACCATGTGTTTTGTATCTCTATGTACATATTATGTCCATTGTATCAAGTCTCTCTACTATCTCATCCATTCTGCATGCATATCTGGTATGGGAGGGTTATGCCTACTGATTTTTTAGGGTAGCTGACTGCTCTGATAACCCCCAACAATACTCAAAAATGTTAAATTTTGATATCTTAAATGACACCATTTTATAATAAGTCTACTTTCTAAAATTTGCTACCACCCTCCTTGGAAAAATTGTAGAAGACATGCAAAGTGGTCCAAGCTATGTATAGAGTAAAACAGAACTTAGCATCATTTCATTATGAAACCTAGAGAACCTACGGATTCTTGCTCTAAATATTTGTGTGTTTTTATCATTCTGGGGAAGGTTCAGATCCACAGTGGGCCCAAAGGACTTGTGTTCTAGTACTTCTAATTGTCTAGTGCAGGACAGGTCATAGGAGTTTCTTTATCACATTGGCTACACAGTTAATTAATGCTTCAATCATTGTATCAAGATGATAGAAGCAGATTCAGTTTTCTTAACAAAAACATAAAAGAAAGAAGTTTGCTAAATCACATGTATATTACTTCATTTATAGTTTTCTCCTTAATATTGCAGAGGTAACTAATGTTGGATAATAGAGGTACAGGGTGAAGGAGAGAGGGACGGAAGGAGGGAGGGAGAGAGATTTCATAGGAAAGACATATATCCCACAATATGTGGCAAACTGAATAATTTATATTCACAGAGAGAGGGTTAACTCACATTCAGATTAAGAGAATGTGAAAATAATTAAAAATTATTTTCAACTTTATTTTAGGCAGAAGAGAAAATTGATCTAAAGGCTTACTTGCTTTGAAAAATTGAGGCATATCTAAGGCAAGAACGTAAACCATGTTACTTTGGAATGAAACATATTCCATAGCTCAGGTTTTGTTAGGTTACAAGGTGTCATCAGTTGGTTGACTGGAATGCAGAGTAGAGTTTCAAAGTTTTGATAGTTGAATCCTCAAACCAAGGCTTAATTATTTATATTTTTTGTTTTGTTTTTGTCTTGGTTATCATGTAGTCTGTTTCTGATGTCTTCTATTGTAGTTATGGTGGTAAGATCAATGCTTTCTTTAAATGCTAGACCAGGGATTGTGAACCTTCTAGAGCCTTTGCTGACAGCAGATGGCCTGCCACAACACACATGTCAACAGTTTACCACCACCGCTCTAGATTGTAGGTAAGCTTAGTGGTCCCAGAAAGGCAGGTACAATGATTCTTTATCTTGGGACTTTGGTTGAAGTCCTGTGGAGGTATTCCTCAGTGAAAGCTGTCCAACAAGTAGCATCCGTGCAAGCAACATCAGCTAATTGTGTGGCTCCTTCCCCCTGACATTAACCTCACTGCAATTTCTTGAAACTGAAGACTCCCACTGCCACCGATTACAAATGTGTTAGTTTCCTGCTTTTTTAAAGAGTAGAGACTAACCTAGGAATGAAATCAAAAGTCAAAGAATAAATTCACTTGTAAATGTGGTACAAGTTATAATTTTACATCTAATCATGTTTTTTCCCCATATAAAAACTTTAAAATCAATCACTTCTTTACCAATACATTGATGTTAATGTTGGCTTTGCTAGAGTAAAACACAAACATGCACACACACAACACACACACACACACACACACACACACACACTACTGAGACAGGCAGAAAGAAGTGAAAACAAAGTATATCTGTTTTAATAGAAAAAAAGGATTTAGTAATGTTTAGGTACATATGACTTATGTTAAACCTCAGGGTTTACTCTATAAGTTTTAATTCATTCCCAGACTATGATTAATTGTACACATTTCCACTTTTGTCCAAAAATGAGGACAAATTACATTTTGAATTTTATGGTATAATAACTCCTCCAACATATAGTCTTTTTCTTAGTATACAGAAATGCTGAGGACATTTTTAAAATGAAAATATTTTTAAAAGAATACTTTTGTTGTAACTGCTAGTAATGACAAGGAATAATAGCATACAAAATAAGACACAACTGAGGTTGTATGATGAGCTAAATGAATCATGGGTAATCCCGTGGAGCAGAGTTTAACAAACCATACTCAGATCTGAGGCACACTCAGCCCTATCTGGCTTCCTATAGACTGGGTGTTGGATTCACTCCTGTTTACTGTATTTTGTATTTTAAAAAATATTCAGTAAAAACAACCAAAGAGGAGTTTGCTACAGTACCAATGGGACTCACAAGGTCTAAGATATTTAGTATTCAGTTATTTATGGAAGCATGAGGACTGCCTTCAGGAAATGTGGAGACCCATTTATTTTACGATGGATGAGTCATGCAATGCATCCTGATTCTGTACACCATCAAATAAATCATCAAATTCATTATTAAGTGATTATAGTAGGCTAGTTTGAGGCTTAAAATATTTAAGTAGAAAAGAGGAATAAGTACAATCCTTATTGTTTCCTGACAACATGTATTTCCTTCATTAGACAAAAATGGTGCATGAGTCAACATCCTCAGTACTAGAGATAAATTTAATATGGTCTGACTCCCTAACCTCAGGATAGAGAGAATTTTTAAAATCTATTAAATTTTGAGACTACGGTTAGTACAATACAAATCAGCATCAGTTAATTTTTCTCTAAAATAGTGTTTAATATTACATTTTTAAGTAACAGTGTTCACATATTTTCTTTATTTTTGATGATTTGGCTTTAAACTCTAAGCCAGGGTTCTAGAACATCTAAATCACAAATATAATATTTCCAAGCCAATTTTTCATCTCAAAATAATATTGAAATGGTTTTGCTGTTATGTTAGGACTTTATAAAATAATTCACATTTAGGACAAAAGTTGGATTTTTAGCTCTAAGTAAAGGTTGCCTAAACTAATGTATGTAAGCAGAACTAACTATATGTGTAAGGAAAGCCCCAGTAAATGTATAATTTCATAATACAATGTGAGTTTCCACACAGAGTTAAGTTCCACCATTAAGAAAATAAGCATTCTTTTCTATCACTGAATGAATGTTTGTAATTTCTATTTAAGCTCTATTTACCTCTTTTGGGTCACTTCCTGAGCTTTTGGGATAGATGTCATTTTATTACAAGTGCTGTATTGGTTTCTTTGCAAGACCCTATTTTTCCTTAGAAAAATAACTCTGAAGTGAAATTGACACATATTCAGGTTCATCATATTTCTAGCTAAATATTGTCTTTTTTTATAAGGCCATATTAAAGAGTGAAATAAATATTTCTTGCACATGTAATCACTACCCACTTTTAAAACATGTGATAGATTAGGAATCTAAAGATGAACATCCTTGAATAATAGTTCATTGTTCTTACTTTTCAACAGGTAAACACATATTGACACAAAGTATAAACAAGTTACACATCATTATTTATTTGAAAAGTTAAATTGTACATTTTTCATAATTTCTTCCTTATCTTGAAAGAATCTTTTGTGAGTTTAAAGCCAGATAGACAATGACTCAGTTGCTACATGAACAAGATTTTCCTTCTGGAAACACTGGTATTTTGTTGACTCCCTAACCCTTGGTGTTACTCTTCATTGTCTCCTCTTGGAGGTTCTAAATGACAAGAAACTCTACGTAAAACCTTCTTGATGGATTTGCATGAGAATAGTTCTTTTCCTTAGATTCTAACATGACTATTCTCATGCAGCAATGAGGCTTTATAAATATTGCCATTCAGGTTTCTCAACTTCAGAACTATGTGGCATTTGGAGCCAGGAAATTCTTGGTTCCAGTGCATTCTTGTGTACCATAGGATGTTTAGCACCATCATCAACCTCTACCAGTCAGATACCCAGAGCACACTCTCCCACTCCACCCTATATGACAATAGCTACTGTCTGTAGACATGACTGAATGTATTCTACATGGCAAAACTGCCCTCATTAGGAACCCCTGATGTTAATTGTGAAGGAACAGTTCTTTCTGGCATTATTTATATCAGAATCTTCTGAACTCATCTTAAATGAGTACCCAGGTTTCATTCAGAAAGTCAGAAATAGAAAAAACATACAATAGTCTATTAAATCAGTCTTAGTGTGGGTTATACACAGTTTCTTTTACATTTATGTGTTCTAGTGTTCTAGAAAGGTAAGAATCCAGTTGCATCCCATGGAATTATCAAGGATATTCTGTGCCAAGCCAGATTTCACATGCATTTCCATTCCATCCATCCCAGCATTCACAGTTTCCACAGTTACATATTCCATTGCCTGCAATGAAATACATACAAGAATCATTATTATGGTCAAAATACACCAAGATACAATATGCTATTATAAACTCTAAGGGTTTATAAGGAAAATCATTTTGCTTACCCTCTCTAGAGTTTATTGTATGATGATTTTATTATTATATTTTATTAAGCAGCTGGAGAAAATCTGATCTTTCAAATAATGAAAGACAACTATTTGAAGCCATACTCTATAAATAAAGTAGTAAATATCCTATCTTGCTCCAGCTGGGCAATGATGCTCCAGTTCTTTGACAAGAAGCTGTTACTGATTTAGACATAACTGTTGAAAAACCAGAAAGCTGGAATAATGTGAGGCAGGCCAGGTGAACAACTAGAAGCCCTGTGTAAGAGTGATAGACAGTAAATATCTAATTTAATGCCATGCACACACTCATTTTTAGCTACAGCTAGAAAGGAAAAGAAAAAGAAAAAAAATCTATGACTTCATTTTCTCTGGAACTTGTCTAAGCAAATCTATTTTATAAGAAATTATTAAGGACAAACAAAATAGAATAGCACTGATTAATGCAGAGGTGAGCCTTGCAACATATTGACCCTTTCCCCCAACACATTTGCTGTTACCTGAAAACAACACACTCTAGGCACTTTTGGCACTTGTATCCTGTTTAGGATGATAGTCCATCTGCTACACCATGCTTTACACCAAAGTAAAATAATTCTCAAGAGACTTCTATTCAACACATAAATTCCTATGTAGCCCTTTGCAGGATAGATTGCCTTGTAGAAATTTCCCTACAATTGTGTAATTGACTTAATTTTTTCCTGTCAGTGCCTATTCACAAATATTTACTTCCTTTTCACAGTTTCATCCTATCAGTAGTTGTCCTTTGCTTAAAGGGAACCTGTCCTGTATGGTCACCAAAATCACCATGTGCTGGGTGTCATTTGGCTCCATTGAAGATTGGGGCACAAAGCAATCCAAGTAGTTCAGTACTGCACCTGTGCAAATGAGACCATCATGCTTGTCGCAGTCTCTGTCATCGCAGTCACAGAATTCCCCTGAAATGTACCACTGTTCCGCAGAACAAATGCACTTTCCACAGTGACAAGAACCTGAAATCACAAAGGACATGGCCATCACCACGTAACTAAAGGTTTTCATCTAGAATAGAAGATCGTTGACACACAGACAATAGGCTTCTAATAGCCTATCTTCCACAAGTAAAAGTTTATTGAATAGCTCGTTTCTCAGAGGGGAGCTTTACTTACTGTAATTCACAAAGGTCATCCGGCAAAGCCTTCATTATAGATTGAGACAGTAGCAAGAAGCCTTGAGCAAATGTTCTGTGGCCCAGACTGGTGGAAATGTCAATGAGAACAGAATGTACCTGATTCTTGCAGACAGTCTCTCCAAAAGGTGTGCAAAAATAAAGGGTTTCTTGCCCTCTTTTAGGTTTCCTTATATGCATTGAGTCATGTCTTTAAAGTGCCTGTTCTTCCAGTAGTACATTCTATTAAACAAAGATGTGTTTTATAATTAAAATAACTACTGAGTTACTTGGTTCATAATTTTGGAGTTTTGTTTGCATGATTTTTGAAGGAGGCGTAGCTACAAAAGTGTATAGGAGTGGCTAACAAAATTGCTATGTTCTTCCTATGTCCTCAGCATTCTCTATCATAGTCAAAGATAACTCTCATCTGCCCTCTGCAAGTGTTCACACTTTAAGCAGCTCTGAGGTCACCCATTTATCCCACCATCTCACATGTTTCCCCTCTTTTTTAACCATCTTCTTAATTTTTAAAACTTGCCATTTGATCATTAAAATATGTAGTTACTAAGAAATAACTGTATCAATGTTATATTTTAAATAAAGGATAATAGAGTGGTGTCTCAAAAGAAAGAGACTTCTCTCCTCCTAAATACCTTTTATGACTTGTTAAAAAAAATCTTCACTTAGTACAACTTTTCTCAGTACAGCAAGAAAGAGCTTTAAAAATAGAAAGAAATTCCTTCTACTTTCTTAGGTTGGTTCTTCTTTCTAGTTGTGATTTCTTCTTATTAAAGGATGGTTATTCCCAAGTTTTTCAGGTCAAAAAAATCATTTTGAGATGATGTAGTAACAGCATTGTGATGTATTTAACAAAATTCCAAATTTATGTAAGTTTGAAGCATGTCAGCAGGGTGGTGCAAGAATGAGTCCTTTTATTGAAACATAGGGACTTAAACATTATTAACAACTTGAGTAAAATGATTAGAGAAAGGAAGATAAACTTAACGCACATATGATAAAAGGATTTGATTTGTGTGTCCCAAGCAGAAAGTCCTATGTAACTCACAACATGGAGGCTCATATACACAAGTTGGGTGAAGAAAGCTTCAGAGGTCCAAGTAAACTTGGACCTTTCCTTTTTCCAACACGTGGGAAGAGTCAGAATTAAGTCATTATGAGAATCGTTCTTATACTTTTTAAAATTTTCTTGCTTAGCCACAGCATAATTTCTTTGAGTTTTGCCTTATTTTCTTCAGAATCTAGTTTGCTTTGCAGGCTCTTGGGAAGACTATTTACATCGTTCAGTTCTGATGGGTGACTGAGGGCCTGCTAGCTGTTCAGGGCCAGGGGTCATCTTTTCAATCAGTCTGCAAAACCAGTGACTCTTTGTTCATCTCATCTGAATACAATGTATTCTTATATTGGAAATTTGTTTGTCCCAATTTTAAAGAATTCTTTTTCATATTTCTAAGCATGGAGATGCTCAATATTCATTGGCAAATGGTTGGTGATATATCTGCCAACAACGAAAACATGAAATATTACATTAATTATCAGAGAAATCAGTATTCAGTGCTGTTTCCATGAATGAAAGAATTTTACTCCTTTTAGTTATTTCTAAAGCAGTGATTTTTCCTTTAAGTTTATCCACTGGCCATAAAAAAAAATTCTCACTGTCCATGCTGCTAGGCTGTTCCGCTTCAGGTTGTAGAAAAGTATTTTTTTAAAGCTGGTCAGCTCAGCTGAAGTTCATATGGATATATCAATAGAGCATTTGATGAGTAAATTCCAGTTCCAAAAGTCTACTAGGTACAAAAAACTTAGAATTCAAAAAAAAAAAAAAAAAAAGGATTGATTTTTGTATGAGCCATGAGACAATAGCTTTTCTCAGCATTCTTCCAGCTGTGTGTTCTTTCTTATTTGTCAATGCCCAAAGCATCTTAGAGGTAGAAAATTCTTCTATTGCTTGTTTAACTAGGAATAGCATAGCATGTAATAATAACACAGCATCAGTAGCCATTAGGGTCTATTCTAGCAACTTCTTTAACTCTGGCTATTCTCATCATTAACCAACAAGGGGATCAGATGGCTCTCTGTAGAAAGGGTGAAATGAAGGGAGAAGATGCTGATAGCCACAGGCTGCATGGCTACCCAGAGATGAGCAACTGTTCAGTTCAGCTGGCTGGGACTCACTGGACCACAGACCCAGTCCACCATAGGTAACAGCTGGCCCATCTTATCAGGGGCCCTAGTGTAGTAAGTTCTTCACCACGGCACCATGAACCTGTTTATGTTTTCTCAATATCAGATGAGCCCTTAAGAGTGTTCCTATTTCTCTGTGCGCTTTTCACTAGCTTCAGTCCTTAGAGAATCAGTCATATTTCCTCATGTGTCTTCATAGTATCCTTAGAATTTAAGAAAGGAAAAGAAACCAATTTCTGCCTACAAAGACGAGAATGGAAGAACAAAGAGGATAAGAGCAATGCCTAGAACCACAACGGTGATAAACCTCGTTTAACTTCAGATTCCAGTCTGATTGAATCTATCTTTCAATCTAACAATTGACTTGTGATGTCGCTCACAGCAAAATCCTTCCTCTGCTTTGAAACCTGAACTTTTCACTGCCGCGAGTTGGATGGGCAAGGCTGACTGAGGTGGGGAGGGTGTGGAACCCTGGGACAAGGCTGGGTTTGTAAAGCATCACTTGTACCCATTGTCTTACTTCTTGGATGTGGGAAAGCCAGGTGGGTGACTTAGAGCCAGGTAGATAGGTGGGTAGACCCTGGACTAACTGGATGACATGGGGCTCAACGCCAGCTTCGGGAGAGTTTCTGTATACATTTCATGACATGTACTTACAGCCACTGTCACATAGCCATGAGAATATAAGATGTGGACCTAGGTTTATGTCATTAAGATAAAATGTTACTGTGTCATGTTGGATGCAAATAAATTCCCAACTAAAGAAATAGAACAAAAATATAACATGAATTATATCATGCATTCTGCAAAGGTAGATAAACTTGATGTGGCCACTGAGCTCATCTCCCTTGGTTATTTACAAAAACAATTTGAGTCTAACAGCAAGGCACCTTTCTTTGTCAGTTAACGCATCTCATTACTAATGTTGGCCTTTCTTTTTCATCCATTGAGCCTGACAAAATGCTGCAAACCGACATCCCAGCAGGCAGTTTTCACTACTGTACTAATGACTCCATCTGTTATGAAGGTCACAACAATGTATCTTGTTTTAAATTTTTCTATGGAGTGATTTATTGTCTTGGCTATAACTTTGTAAAGAAATAAAATGCTATTTCCTCATCGTCTCCTGAGGTGACAGCTTTGTTTGCATTTCTTGGCAAGTGAGTGTTCTAGACTTGTTTCCATGGCTGTGGGCCACACTGGGCTGCCATGGTGACTGCAGCTTGCACTCCCCACAGCCCCAGAATCAGAGGAAGCCATGGACACCTTTCTGGGAGTCAGGGGGTCCTCTTCACAGGGACAGAGTCTTTGTCTACAAACCTGAGACAATTTTCATAGAATCCAGACACATCTATGGAGTGTATCAGATATACACAGCGCTGGCGAAATGATCTGCAGTAAGCTGCTCTTTTCTGCCACCACATTGCAATCTCTTGCTATATGCATGAGATGCAGGGTAATATGCAGTGGTGTTCCCCCAGGAACCTAGGAATAACTGCTGTATCCCCATCACTTCTGTATCTAAAGTGGACCCCTAGTTCACATCTCCCCAACAGAAAGAAAGAAAGGAGCCTGCAGTCACAGCTGCTGATAATTTACAGATGCCTGTCACCATCATGGACATTGAAGCATGCAGCTTGTATCTCCTCTTTTGAATTGAAAGACCATAAGCCTTTATCCATAAAAGGACAAACAAAAGAGGTTTTTTTTTTTTTTTCAGTCTGGGGATTGGACTCAGGCCCTTGTGCTTGCTAGGCAAGCACTTATTCTACTGAGCTATCTCCCCAGCCCTAAACAAATAGTTTAGGCAAGTAACATTTCAAACTTTCATTGATTCATGGGTATATTTCCACTACCCAAAACAAACCATTTGGAAAGACATTAACTAGAAAGATGTTTTGATTTTGAGGAAATGCCTTTAGGTCACCATTTCATCATCTGAATTTTTAATACTTTGTTCTATGTTTAAGAAACTGAAAAATGAGAATCATTTCTGGGCCTCTAGTGAATGAAAGTAGAATGCTTATCCTTTGAAAAGGAATCCCTTTTGCATGAAGCAGACTGTTCCTCACTACACTGGCAAGAGTATCTCCTGTCTGCTCTAGAACTTACAGACCTGATAGCTACCTAGTCAGCACACGCGTGCACACAGGGGTTGAATTTTAAAACAAATACATATAAATAAGCATTATAATAAGGAGCATCTGTGAAAAGCTATTCTTCTTATTCCAAAGAAGGAGAAAACAAAACATTTAAATATAACAACTTAGTATTTGAAGCTATGGGCAGGAAGCAGCTCTAATGTAAAGGAATTCATTGCTCTGAACATTCTTTACATGTTGGGCTCTCTTCTGGCCTGTGAACACCTCCTGATTCTTACAGTATAATTCCTGATTCTTCCTTGCAGTGTAATGCTATCCCTGCCTACTTTCCTTCTTTTCTTTATCAATCTCTCCCTCTTCAGTTCCTTTCCAGGTCATTTCCTTTTCACCTCTTGTTCCGCCTTTCTTTTCATTTTCTCATCACACCCTGAGTCCATAGCGTGTATTTCCAGTAGCTGTGATCGTTGAAGAGCACTGAAGGAAGTTGTATTAGGAACTTACAACTTGAGAGAGTTTAATGGAACAATAAATCAGAAATAGAGTGATTGAATTCACTTGAGCACTACTGGCCTGCTGTCACAGCATGAGATTGTAGGTGTGGCCCTCCAGCCCCCATAGTAAAGCTCCAAATCGGAACACAGAATTTCCAAAACCAAGGGTCTTGACATCTACTGAAATGACGGTGTTTGTGTCCTCTGCCTTCCTCCCAACCGCAGAAGTAGGCACAGCACCTGTCTGCTTTGATGGCTGAAGTTATTTCCAGAGCCTCTTCTAGTGTCTGTCCTTCTGTGACAGGGAAGGCATTCATCACCACAGAGGGAGCACACGACCTATGGTGCACCCTATTTCTGAAAACTCCTTCCTGCTCTGTGGTAGCATCTGTAGTGGAGTCCCTTGCATGAAGTGGGATCAACATATAAGGCAAACATTTATGTTTAAAAATGTATTATTTCTCCTTATCACTCCGTGCTTTCTTGGAACAAGTAACTGATTTATTCTGTCATACAATCATGGGAGACTTGCACTTTTTTTCTCTTTCTCACACACTTTCCCCTTTGTGTCTTTACATACAAACGTGTGAACTTTAGCCTCAGAAGTTATAAGAGTCATGAATTTTTCTCACTTTTCTGCAGCCCTGGGCTGTGCTACTTCAGAGGTGAGTTTCACAATGATCCTCTTGCTATTTTTTAATTTGGGTTCATTTAGAACCACGTCTGTTCCAATGCCTTTTCTCTTCTGATGACTCCCTCCCATTTGGGACACTGATGCAGTGTCTTCAGACACTGGGGCTGATCGGCAGGCTTTGTGAACAAAGCTTTCTGGCATTTCATGATCTTAGGTCCCAAACCTCCTGTGGGTGATATTCAGGCCTCGGACTGAGTGCAAGTAGACAGCACAGTGGCTTTCTTTCCTATAAACTTCCTTCTGGAGAGGAGTGGCTACTTGCCCTCCTAGCAACCATATGTTAGAACATGAATCTAGTCCAGGCTTGGGCATAGACACTCACCCTTCCCCGAGCACAATGTGCCATCTGCTGACTCACACAGGCTCCTGCTTTGCTCCTCTGTCATGTTGCATTTCCGCGGATGCTGGCAGAGCTCGCCGAACCATCCTTGCTCACAAATGCAGCGACCGCAGGAACATGTGCCGTGACCTGGGAAGTAATGACAGGATGGGGATGGAGAGAAATGTGTAGGTAATGCACAGAGTCAGAGAGGACACGGGGTCTCATTTCTTACTGAATATTGACTTTGCTTTCATGCATAGCCAATTTGGCGTGTAATTGCTTACAAGAATATCACATCAGAGGTCTAGCTTACCAGGGTAAATTTCAATGTATTATGGGAGACGGACTTGAGAGAATGAAATGTGGAAATAATTTAGAATAGCATGATACCATTCTTTTTCAATACAGAATGCATCTGCATTTACATTTTTATCAGCATGAGGTCTCAGCGCTGCTCCTCACTGTGCACACCGTGTCTTCCAGACCCACTTGCAAAGCTAGTCACGTCACCTTTGCTTGCAGCATGTGTTAATTGCTCTCCCATGGCTTACTCAGGACAACAAAAGGCACTCTGCATCACTTTACCTCTGTACCTCTGCCCTTGCTAATGGCAGCTGATAGACATGAAAGCAGCAATGTCTCTCTTAACCAGATTCAGACTCCCATTTGCCTATTGCTTCTTACTATTCCTTGCATAGGCTCCTATTTTCTAAAGTGCTTAACTTTATGCTATGGTTTGTGTCTAGTTGACCCCCCCCCCACCAGATCCTCATGTAGTCACGTGTCAGGGGCTTCTAGAGTTTGAGATTAATTCATGATCCACTGGGATTTGGGGTCTTGGTACTGCTGGGATTATGGGTGTCAGTGCTATACCCAGCCTGAGGAGGACAGCCTAAAGGTAATATAATAGAAACAGAGAGACAGATTTCCTCTCTGTTACCATTGTTGCTGCTGCTCCTCCCTCAGCTTCTCTTGTTCTCTGTCACCCATGAACTGATGCTTTCTGCCCTGCGTCACTCTGCCTAGCATCCAGCTGAGTATGGGACTAAAACCTCCAGTACCGGTGAGTTGAATAAACTTTCCTCCCTTCATTTTGGGTGTCGGATATTTGTCTTAACAATGAGAGAAGAGTAACCGAGACACTCTGGGTTCAAATACAACACTCCTTTGGGTCAATCATACAGCATGGAGTACTTCTGTGTCCTTGCTTGTCATCCACCTTCAATCAAAGTGCATGATTTTCCATTGTAAGTCTTTGTTTCTTCCCAGTGCTTTATTCTTTTCTCTAATAGGGGCACTTCCTTATAGCCAGATCTTTCCTGAATCAATTAGCTCCAAAGAGACTTCCAAAGTATGTATTATGAATGGAGCATTTTGTTGTGCTCTAGGAGATACAAAATCAACTATGGGCATCATAGTACTGCTCTTTTCACAGGGAGCATTCTACCCTCATGCAGCTTCCTCAAAGCTGCTTACACTTTCTCTCAGGACCATCTGCCCTGGTGTGCGCTTCTAGAGCAACCCTTGCTCCGTAGGATCTGTGACACTCATCTCTACATGAGAGATAGGTGACTAATACTTGTTTGAAATTCACTGTTATGATTAATTTAATATAACCACCCATGAATCCAAGTAGTAGTTTTCGACAACATATAACTGCCTGCACGTTAATGGAAAGCAAATGGAAGATGAATTTCACAGAATTCTAGAACAGAGCTGTTTCCAACAGCTTCTTCTCTGTGTAGCAATGCATTAAACTTAATATCCCTAGGTCCCTTTCAATTTATTACTCCCATTTTCTACTCTGAAAACTGAGCCCCAGAGAGACTATTGTTGCTCTCAGTCGTATAGCTCAGCTGCGCAGTATCAGAATTTCATTCGCGCTTCCAGCTTTCCATGCCCATGTTGCTTCCTGCATGTCACACCACCTCCAGATTTCATTTTAGAAGCTGATCCACTTTGCAAACTCTTAAAGTTTTGAGATTTGTCAAATTCTGAAGCAGCTGAGTATAGATTTGACAAATGGGCAGTGTCTCCTCTAAAATATCTCCCGAACTTGTCTTCATAACACGTTGCCCCTGTAAAACTCTTTCCTTATCTTTATTTTCTACCTATTTTCTGATCCAATAAATATAAATACTTCCAGCTGTATACCTTTCACCACCTTCATTTGTCTCGATATCATTTTTCCCTTGAAAATTTCCTCGGCTCAGGATTTCTGACCATCACAGCGATTGTAGGGTTGTATCCCTGGCCCTCAAATCTCTCCTAAATTCTACTCCTGTGAATTCCTATTTGTGTTCTAGGTTAACATTCCCCTTGAATTTTTCAAGCCCTTTCTAAGAGCTACCATTCTGTATTTTCCCATTTCTTTTAAAGGAACAACTCTGCCTCTATTCAAACATTCTGAGTAATGTTTGAATCTTTTCAATTTCCCTGAATGAGAATCTCATCAAGGCCTGTTGAAATTCCTCCAGCATTTCAATATATATCACCATCATAAACTTGGAGGATCTCTCCTTTCTCAGTCCTCTCCCCAGTGCTCTTGTCCAGACCTTCCTGTTGCACAGCTCTCTTCGGGTCGCAGTCATGATCTCTACTCCTTACGATTCACTGATGTTTATGATGTGAAGCTGACTTAGTCTTTGGTATGGTTTAGGTTTCTAAAAATAGTGTTCTGAGCTACCATTTTGTCTTAACCTTTCTCTTCTACCATTAGCCAAGCTAACTAACTCATTATTCCTTGCACAGCTTACTCTTTTCCTGACCTCAAGCCCTTGGAGAACTAAGAATATCTTCCCACCCTACGTATTCAGCTCCTAGTTCATTGCTCAAGCTTAGAAAAAGCAATTACAATTTTATAAGAATTTTTCTAATATGTTCAGAGAGAAACTTCACTTCTTTGGATCTCTACACTGTTCTGTTTTTCACTATTTGTGGAACTGTTTTGCCTTCTGCCTTAAGATCTGTTGTCATCTGGTAACAGAATTCATTCCTCAACTGCATTCCTTGAGAGTAGGAGTTTATAGTGACTCAGGTCTGTAGTGTTTATGTGGCCAACCACCCTCCCTTTGGCCCAGTGGATACCAAACAACACCAATACTAGATTCAGCTTAACTTTATGAGACTACCCTTCTCCCTCTTTTTTGAACAAATCCAAGCCTAGCGTCCTATACTAGTTCTAGGACACATGATTCATGGATTGTTATTCTAAGGCAACGAACAGTTCTTGAGTTGCTGTTTTTTGGGTTTTTGTTAGTTTATTTGTTTGTTTTAACTTTTTATGGAGCAAAGCCTAGTGAGAGAGGTAATGCCCCCTATGGACAGAGAATTCAATGAATAGCTTTTACATTGATTATATCTTGACTTGTTTCGTTAAAAGTAAAGTCCACTTAAAGTGCAAATGTCTGTAACAAGTAAAAAGTTCTACATGTTCGGAAGTAGGGTCTACCTTATTGAACTACAAAGCTTTCAGGTGCTCATGTTTGTCTCTGGCCTGGGCTAGTAAGAGTTGTCATCCATACTGGAATCATTCAATCAATCTCTAGGGAAGAAGAAGGCCTTCTGCTTTTGATGTAGGACTCCTTGAGAGTGACAGAATGAGTCATTCATACTGGTTCCACAGAGCAAGTAATTTAATATGAAATCTGTGTGCAATAAAATAGGAAATTGCTTTTCATTTATTAGCTCATTTATCAAAATGTAATTGGCAACTAGCCCAGAAATCATCAAGGTGCATAGGTATATAAGTGCTTTCATTATTATTATATAACTTCTCTTATTGAAATTTAGGAAACAAACTTTCAATAATTTCAACTGTATACATTTTCATAATTTAGTCAGTTGATCGAGAAATACCTGCTGTATGTGCATGTGATGTTGGCAGTTTAGGACACAATAATGAGTCAACTAGGCAGTGTTCTTGTTTCAAGGGCCAGAAGGTACACAAGAAGAGGGAACAAGTAGCAACAACAAGTGAATATACTTGAGTTAAAGAACAATTCAAGAGAATACTCCTGTATTCATCAGTGAGAAGCTACAGAGGAAGGTGGTCATGGGAAGGCTCAGCAATGCTGCAAGAATAAAAAGGAGCCAGTGACCTAATGTCCTAGGCACAGAGCCTAGAAAAGTGAATAAGAAGTCCTTGGGATGGAGAAGAGTTAGACATGGTACAGGTAGTGGAGGCCAATGTATCTGAAAAAAATGAGCAAAAACATGGGATCAATAAATAATATAGTTGGAACAATATTTAGGAATGAGCCACAGAATATACTCTTTATTCATGATAAAGAGTATAAATTTTATTCTCAGGTGGAATGGGAAAGGAAATAGTATATCAAGTAAGACAAGAATGTGATATAATTAACAATTTGAGAATTCATTTTAGGAACTGGACGAGATTACTGCATGTTGGGAGGATATGAGTTTAGAGAATGTGTGAAGGTTATCACAGCTCTCTAAGTGAAATATGAGAGCAGCTCCAAGCAGAAGGGTGGCAGAGGAAATGCAGAGGATTCAGTGGATATCTAGTTTGATGGCAGAAAGATACCTGTAGGACAGGCTGTTGGACTGGCTATGCTACATTATGGAAACAAGGCATTTGCTTTTAGGCTACCAAAACAATATAAATGATATAATTTACCAAATATGGTAACTTCAAAAGAGAAAGACTGAACAGGAAAAATAGGTTTTGTTTTGAATCTTAAACAACTAAACGGTGAGGCCGAGTAAGCAGCTGAGCAAAAGCCTGGTCCTCAGAGGCTAGAGCCAGGCTGTGAGGAGATATATCTTGGTGTTTAGAAAAGTAGGTGGCGTTGAAGGCTTTAGAAGTGATGGAGTCTGCCCAGAGACTGCCTAGTCTGGAAAATTTTCAAGATTTGTGACTAAAATGCAGGAAGAAAAGCCAAACAGATAGCAAAAGCAGTAGGGGACAAGTACAATAAGATTCTGTTTCGTCTCAAAAGATGGTACAGAAAGTCAAGCATCATGATACCTGTCACCCTAGCATCTGGGAGGATGTGCTGAGAGTATCACAAGTTTGAATTCAACCCAGGCAACTGAGTTGGAGAGCCTGTCTCACGAAAGGGGGTAGGTATGAAGATGTGGCTCACTTCAGAGCACTCACTAAGAATGCTGCGAGCTGCCTCCTCAAATAAGTACGTAAATATATTAAAGCCAAGTAAAATTTAGAAATCAACTTATCCATCTCCTTAGTCACACTTCAAGCTCTCAGCAGGAACACATGGCCATTGTTAAACAATACAGACATAGAAGACCCTCAGGATCTTTGCAAAACAGTTTCACTAAATAATGACATTTTCCAGTGGAACTCATAAGCTCTGAGGTGCATTTCCTTAAGACAATGTGATGATTCTCGATTAAGAAACTCACCCGTGAATGACCAATTGGATCAAATATTACACAATTTTTTTTACCCAATGTCCTTTTCTCTTTTTTTAATATAAAGATAACACTCTTGCTTTCAAGGAGGTAATAAAATGCCAACAGAGAGACTACGTGATTGTTTAGAGTTTGTTTGACCTACAGGGACCCATAGGACAAAGCACATAGGAAAAACTAGAAATGACCTTCTGGTGAGGTTCCCAGGAAGCCTCTGTGTTCCAGAGAGAAACAGATCTAGCCAGCATGAGTTCTCTGCTTTTCTACTTTCCTTCCCATTTCTTTTTGGCAGATGGACATATGATAGGGGTTGTCTATAAGAAGGACAATAAAGCTCATATTTTAGGAAGGGCAGAGCAGAAGTGAAGGCAAAGGGGGCAAAGGGACCTGAGTAGTACCCAGGCAGCCACCATGTCATCCAACCCCAGGGTGACAATCTGCATACTTACTCTATGTGTCAGTCCTTTGTAGCCAACACAATCCAAAATTATACCTTTACAGGAAAGAAATTTGTTATTTTAAGATGTAATTTGAGATAATTCTTGGCTGCTATTCTATTCATCTATGAAAATCTTGGCCTTAGTTAGTGATCTGAGGTCTTCCTTAATGTAAGAAAAGCTGCAGTGCCCCGGAATAGCTGAATTTTTCCTCTCAGCCTGCATGATTTCCTTCAAAATTGCAGCTATGAACTAAAGAACTCCCTGAAGAAATGTGAACTGATTGTGTAATTAAGAGGTGGCTCTTCATTATCCCTTCTTGCTTCTTAAATTGGACTCCTGGGCAGATATTCCAGGAGAATACAGAAAAGAAGCAAAGAAATAAGGAATCTATTTCTTATTCTCACCCTGAGCAGACAAAGTATAGGAGGAAAGTCTCTGGTTAAGTTTATACCAGGTTGAAGCAATTAAATACACATGAATCAGTGTGCGAGTATATTTTCCTCATGGTGTTTTGAACTACATATAACTGAAAATGAATAGCCCTTAAGAACTATCACCTTACACAAAGTACTTTTTCTCAATAAAGATTTATTTGATAAGAAACCTATATATCAACAGGTCAAATGTATTTTATGATTATTAAAAATAACTAGGGACCACATATGGTCTATGATAATTGAACGTGACTCACAAGCAAGTTAAGTGAAAAATGTTCTTATTCTCATTTTCTGTTTTTGCCCATCATTTCCATGACTCTTTTTCTGAGGTTATAATTTTGGTGTAATCAAAACTGAACTGCTTAAGATTATGAAATTAGTTGCATTCACCTCAAGGTACAATTGCTAACATATCCTAACCTACAAGAAATGATTTAATCATTTTAGTTCTATTGCTAGGAATATAGAAAACAAAGGCGGCTTATGGTTCTTAGGTCCCTGCTGATTAGGTAGGCTGACAGATGTTGCTAGCTTTACTTACTTGTTTGTTCAAATAGTCTGACATCCCTTGCTTTAGAGGTCTAGACCATTTAACCACGTAAAAGGTCCCTGATATTTTCAAGCAGTGCATGGTAGAAATCTTAGGATATTACCCAGTTCAATGGTCCTCAATTTTGCTCTCCAAAGCCAGAGCATAGGGATAGCTTTCACATTTTCAGAGTAGTAAGATTCATACACTACTGTTTGGCAGTGGTGGGAATGAAGAAAGTAATTGTTTTGAAAGACCTAACTTTAATTCCATTGTAAAGATGCAAAAATACTGGTTGTATGGCTCTACCTCCCTTCCTATGCACTGTGGCTGTCGCCTGAGGTAGATGTCTTGGCTGCTTTCTTGTTATGGAGATGGTCATGCTCATTGTGTACTTACCACTACAGATTTAGGACATTCAGTGAATATGCATCTGGTCCACAGCACTAGGAACAATTTATTGTTTATGTCTCCTTACAGCAAAGCCAAAAGTGAGCATTATTGTTCTTACTGTACACCTGAGAAACCAAGGAAGATAAGCCAAATACCTTGGGAGAGATTCTAAGACTGGTAGAAAATAAAATTAGAATTCAAGTACTGCCCTTTCTGAAAGAGAGGTTCATAGCCATCTTGCTTCATGGAACTGTGTTATTTAGCTTAAAACAAAATGGTTACTTAAAATACAGTGAATTACATGCATGAGAACACATGAATACCCCTCAACATGTACATTATAGAAGGTGGACTTTTTCTAGACCAATTATCAAAAAAATGAAAAGACAGAAAAAAAGATTCATAAACCTTGATTGGAAGAAAGTTTGGGCCATCAGAATGAGAAATACAACATGTCACGGGATATTATTTTGGTGATCCATATGGGTAATATTCTGTTTTGTTTCTTTAAAAGGAAAACAATAATTTGAAAGGAAAGTATTAATTTAAAAATAACACTTAAAACCTGATACCTAAAGAAGAACAAAGTATAACAAGTTGAGGCAAAATAATACATATTAGAAATGATAAATGAACAAATATCTTGATAATAAATCTTTCCCAAGGATGAGTTCAAGAGTAGTTAAGGGCACCAGATACAGTATCTTCTTTCAGTAAAACGAATGTGCTCTTCTCCTCTGTGCTTTTGTCAGTCTTTCTAGACCTAAAATGTTCCTCACATCCAATTCTTGAACATTCAAGTATTAGCTATTCAAGGTGTGAGTCAAATCCAACTAGAAACTTGAGATGTTATCTGACCTCAAAGTGGAAAAATCACTGTCTTTTGTTTTCTCCTTTTTTGTGACTCATTTAATTTAGAATTTACTTAAAGAAAGTCCTTGTGCATCAATTTTTACCCTAAGTGTGATAATGGAAGGGATAGATGGGAGGAAGAAAGGAAGGAGGAAAGGAGAGGAATCGATTATGCTCATGAGACTTCTGCCAATGTGCAAAGGCCCCTGACACTTCAACACAGTACTGTCACGTTACACCATAGAAGAAGGCTTGCTGCATAGGACAGGTGTAAAATAACTTCAGAAGATCTTATAAAGGAGACAATTTGGAATCATGATGAAAGAGTGGGAAAATGGTGAGATTATTCAGAAAAAAAAAGGGAGAGTGAGGAATAGGATGCCAAAGGAACAAAATTACAGTGCATCCAAGAAGAATGGTCCTCCATAAAGAAACCATTTCTTCACTAAATGAAGTCACTGGTGGAAACAGTATCTTTTATGTAGAAGGGCAGGGGACTTAGGTATGGAGGGAGGAAAGTGGAAGGGAAAAAAGTGGAACTAAAAAGGATTAAATTTCCAAATGCACACATGTCCACTCCCCACAAGCAATGTATTCACCCTGTATGACAGTGGACCAATAAAAAAGATAAAGGGCAAAGGCATAGTTTCAATCCACCCATCTGACTGATCAAAATAGAAACTTTTTTTTTTTTTTTTTTTGTCTTTTTGAGACAGGGTCTTGATATGCAGTTGAAGCTGGCTTTGAGCTCACTTTTGTATCCCAGGCTGGTCTCAAACTTGCACCAATCCTCCTGCCTCAGCCTCCTGAGTGCTGGGATTACAGGCGTGAGCCACCATGCCCGGCTCAAAATAGAAACTTAGTATTCATTTTTTATTCTATTTTGTTCCTCACTCATCATTTAATAAAAAAAAAAAAAAAATTCCAAAAACGTTGCTAGTGTTTGGGGCCAGGTTGGGTGGAGATTTCTCAGGTCAACTTAGCACCCATCTAGTGCTCTGAACCATGCTCACTGGAAGGACGTAGGACAAGAGACACATCCTCCAGTAGGGTGGGATCAGGCATCAGGCGCGCTTCTCCTCAGGGGTCCCCTCACAAGGAAGACAGCTCGTATAGTGGTCTGCCCATTACCTTCTCTTCAAATAATGGCCCAGATGCAAGGAGAGAAGATCCACATGGCACAGATGCTGAGGCTTCTCTGCCTTAGAATTAAGTCTCACACTCTACAGAAGCCAATGTTATTTCTGATGATTCTTTGAACAGCTTTCAGATACCCCACAACGGGCAGGCCTTTTGACAGAGTAAAGGGGGACGATGGGTGTGAGACTATGGCATTACCATCAGACAATTATGGTTCACTCCTGATCCAGTTGGAATTTATCAGTCCTAGGTCAGTGTTGTTAAAAGCAAGGCTTCCCAGTCACACTGGCATGCTCCATTGTTTTCCATTGCAGGAAACCAAATCTAGGAATTTGTCAGAGGGCTGGAGTCTCTTGCAGCAGGGTGCGGGTTTTGTCAGGGTTTGTCCAGATTCCCGATTTATCCATTTCTACCATCCTCCACGTAGATAAAGCACTGACATCCCTTCTCTGAACTTATATCTTGACATCCATATTCATCCCCCATCACACACTCCTTCCAACAATTCATATTTCACAGGACAACCAGAAATACATTGTAAAATACCATGACATGTTATTGCTTAGTTCAGTTCCTTCCCTATTTCCTATTATCCTTTGAGTAAAGCTCCAAGTCATTAACATAATTTGTACTCTCCTCTCCTCTGCTTTCTGTTTTTCACTCACACATAATTTCTCTCCAGTCCCCACCTATTCCTCAAACGCAGTCATGTCACCAAATGTCATTCTCACTCTGCTGTGCATATAATATGATATAATATCCACTTTGTAAGATTACTCTGAAATTCAGTGAATTGATGCACATAAAATACTAAAGTTCATAACTGCACATAAGTGTCATAGCCATATATTAAATTACCATCATTGCATACATACACAGGCAGTTTATTCAGATCCTTGAATTTATTGTCTTGACTTTTGTGTGGTGTGGATAATTTTTCCTTCATGTTCTTTTCTGCATGAAGCCATCTTTTTTCTCAGATACAGCGCTGAGTTACCAGATCACACAGCCAATCCTGCCCATCTCAGGAGCATGTTTAGTGGTATAGCTCAATAGTGCATGGCTATGGGGAAGCTTCTTGTGTATCTTCTCAAGCATAAGGACCTTGATGAGACTCTGGCCAGTAGGACTCTTCAAGTCACAACATGCATTGTTAAAGTTGCCAGGTTATTTAAAAATATCTCCTATTACAAAAAAATTTCCCCTTATTTAACTCACATATCCTGTCACATAAATGGATGGTGGAAATGACTATATGAGAAAATACTCATTGCCCACTCATTTCACACAAACTCTGAATTTTTCCCACCTAAAACATGTAAGCTCTTCCATATTTTTTAGCCCTTTGATGCCATTTTCCCTGTTTTGTGTGCTTGCAGTTCTCTGTGTCTTACATCTGTCCTCCAACCACTCCGTATCACTGACTCTCCCTGAGATCACTGATTATTGATATTGCCCAAGCCACAGCCAGTTTAAGTTCTTGTTCCACAGGGCCACCATGCCTGAACAGGAAGTTGTACTTCTCCCTGGGAATTCCGCAGAAGTTCTTCCTATGCCTCAGGCACATTTCCGACCTGCATTTTCTCTCACAGTCCTCACCATCATCTCATTTTTCTCCTTTGCTCATTCGCCACTACATGCCAGGGCAGTGGATTGTGGCTCGGAATGGTCTTTGTAGTCTTGGCTGCCTATTTGTTATCCTGCAATAATGTTAGTCACTTTCTTATACTTTCATCATTAGGACAGCTCCTCTCAAAATGACACTTTCCCACCATTCATTCCCCTTGATGATGCAATTTCTAACTAAATACTACCAGGTGGAAATTCTTCTAGACTCTGTATAGTTGAAACTAGTCACTCATTTGTTTCATCCTCTATTCAGTAAGCATGTATCTAGAATCTGCTCTTCCCCAGAAGTTGAGGTTCAGTGAGAGTAAAACCCGCTGAGTACCTGATCTTTTAGAACTCATAGTTGAGTTTCAAGAATGGACATTGATACAAGAGGGCTGAGGTGCATGGGCTGAAGGCCAGCAGTAGGATGCACATAACAAGGAGAATGATGCAAATTGGTGGGGAAGGGAGGCTTCTCCAGCACTGTGCTATGGATAGCAGACACATAAAGACAATGTGCTTTATTCACAACCACTCACCTGCACATCACAAATGCTCTACCATGCCTAGCGAAGACAGTGGGACTCAGACATCAGAGAGCACTACATGCACAGCAGAGTGGGAAGGGGATTTGGTGACATGACTGTGTTTGAGGAACGGATGAGGATTAGAGAGAAATTACAAATGTGAGTAATTGTAAGTGAGAAATAGATGCTAGTAAATTTCCTGAGGCCACACAGGATTCCACCCACAGAACGTGGCTTAGCCAGTAGTTTTACCTAAGGCATTGCACTGCTGTATATAAGTTTGAACTCATTTAAGTCAATGTTTGTGAAAGACATGGAAACTTGGGATCTCCTCATGAATTGTTTTACTATGTTTTGTGCTAAAATGAGGTAGTAAAATTGTTGTAGGTTGCCTGGAACGTACTAGATAATGCAATCTTTTGTACTTTCTACTCAAAGTATAGTTAAGACCTAAAGGGAATTTGATGCTATTATAGCCAAAGGCCAATATAATTCTTTAGATTAAGCAATCATCAGAAAATAGAAGAAAAGGAATTAAAACCACATTATTGTGACTAGCTGCATAGAAGAAATCACGATTTGAAGCTAAATGCAAACCTTCCAATAATGTTTAAAAGGCACTATAGTTGATTTTCATTAATCACAAATTTTGTGTTTGCCAACTCACCTATGCATTAAAGCTCATCTGCAACCCTGCAGTCCACAGACATGGAGCTCTATGAGGATAACTGAGTTGTCAGAGATTCATCTCCCCAGCCACGATCAGAGAAGGCCAAGCTCTGCCTGTCTGTCTACACTCAGATGCTGTGAGCAAGTGCTTTTGTGTACAGTATGTGGCGACAACAGCTAGTGTGTGTGTGTGTGTGTGTGTGTGTGTGTGTGTGTGTGTTCCTGTAGGTAATTTTGATATTACAGGTCTTCTCGTCTCCAGGTTGAGAGGTGAAGATTTGGCCAGTGTGCCCAAGTGCAAGGGCCTGTGATGTATTTCTGGAAAAAAAACATGTGTGAAATAAACTTTGCTCAGGTCTGACTTTAGGGTGTTGTTGGACATCAATCCAATGTGAGTGAATCAATTGTATTAAATAAAATTCTTTAAACACAAACAAAACAAGGTTATTTACTGATAAGTTGGTGAAATCATGCTGACCAGAGCCAGGAATATGACCTTTTTATTTTTCTTAAGAAGGAAGAGTCGGTGTTTGCTATCTCAGTGTTCAGCATGACCTTTTAGAACATAGTACAAATAACAAGCATCAATCATAGCTAGACATTTTCTCACTGAGGAGAACTAGAAAAGAATGCTGTGTAGAGGGGTATTGTATGCAGTGTCACTATCCCTAATGACTATGACAAACTTGATCAGATGTGTGAATATATCTCTTCCTACAAGAGCTAGCCCTTTGCATGCACTGGTCCGGGCAGGACTTGTAAAGATGTGTGCTCAGGCCTGAGGGACAGCATCAGTGGCACAGAGGAAGGTGCTAGACAGGGCCTGTGTGGGTTGACTTACATGGATTATGTAAAACAGGAGAAGGTAATGAAGCAGATCTTATTATAAACAACATTTTGGAGGCTGATAGCATTCCAACCCCACATTTACCAAGGACAGTATTTGAATATCAAGATTAATTTTAAAAATAATAGCATAAAATAGTTTCAAGGGAAAATATTAAGGCTTGTTTCCTTTACAAACCTACGAAGTGTTTAGAGATCATCAATAACCTTTTTTAAATAAAATTTGAAATATAAAATTAAATGAATATAACTGTTTAGAGTTATTTGCTAAAATATAAGCAAAGCAAATTAATGATTAGTCTAGTTGGCATGTAAAAGCCATGCTTTACACAAGACTGAAGGTCTGGGTCACTACAGCAATACCTACACTGACTGCATGATTTTTATCAGCTGTCATCACTTTCCCACTGTACCTTCCAGCTCATCTGTCAGTATTTCCTTCTCCTTGCAAAGAAATGACAACTAGGTCCTGAGTCAGGATCTAATTTTCTAAAGCATTTCCCTGCCAAGAGTTCTAATATTTCCAGCAATTCCATTTTTCTTTGTAAATCCAGTGTCAGATGCTCTGGCCTTATGCACTATTATGCTCCTACTTTGTTTTGTGGAAGTCCATTCTCCTCGAGACACAGGCACTACGTGTCGATGGACAACACAGCGAGTACTCTATCTTGTCTAATCTCATCTAACAGGGAGAGAGACTTGTTTTCAGCTTTCATTTCTTCCCCAAAGTTGGCGACAAAGAAAGGTTCATGGAGGGAAATAGATATAATTTAACCTAAAAGATGGGCAGATAAGTAGCTATATGGATAATTGAGATATCAGGTTGCAGAGACAGATGACTGAGCAGCTTTCTGCTAGGTAGGACGTATATTTTTCCCCAATAAGGTAGTGCTCTATGCATTGTCATAATTATCTTGGAGAAATAGAATTATGGTCCTCAACATGGTTCCACATCCAGTCTGCTTCAATGATAATAGAAACTTGGAAGGTGCTGTCATGCACTTACGTCCACCTCTGCACTATAAAGACTTATAAGACTGAAATAGAAGGATAATACTGATCCCCATGTCCTTCTTTGCTGATGCTCTGGCCCCCCTTCCTCTTCTGGGACTTTCATTTTTGTTGCTACTTTGATGTTCACCCCTCTCTCTGCCCAATTCTTTGTCTGGAGAGTTTACTACCTTGAGCAACCTCTGGTACTGTTCTAAGAACTGTCATGGAAATGGACTTCATAGCTAAGTTCACAGTGCAGTCTTCCTGGTCCTTTTTCATGCTTGTGAATGACACTGTCTCCAGCAGTGTTTATGAGTAAAGGAAAAGAATCGTGCTCAAATGTTCCAGTGCAGCGAAGCCTTTCACTTCCATCAAGCACTAGGTGTTTAGACTCAGTGATCTCCACTGAAAGCATGCTATGTACTTTCATGGTGCCCACATCAAGACTGCAAAGAAACGAAGGTCATAACTAACCCAACAGTATACTGCATTTGGGTCTAATGGTGTGCTATTGAGTTTTGTTTGTCTTTTTGAAAGGGCTAAACGGAGCAAGGAAAGGAAAGAAAAGAAACATAGGCAGGTAGAGCAAGGTTCCCACCTCCACACACAACACCATCCAGGTCCTCACAGCGACGATTGTCACACTCGCAGGTCTTGCCGTATACTCTGGGGTCCCCAGGTGGGTAGCAGGTGCACTGACCACATTCGCATTTGCCTGTAAAAGGTCAACAGAAAGCGTGCTGGTTAGGAAAGTGACAGGCTCAGAAAGGCAACCAGGAAACAGGCAAATGAATGAATAAATAAATAAATAAATAAACCCAAATTTTCTGACCGGTTCTCAGCTATACTCCATAATAGTTCAGCACATACATTTTCTAAACTGACCAAGGAGGACAGGAGTCAGTGTGACAGTGGCCAGCTCAGAAGACATTCGCATTGGCAAATTCTACCAGTGTTTTACCTAACTTTGAGAATGCCATTGTGAAATTGTTACATTCAACTAGATGGGAAGGCATCATGTGAAATAATCGAATCTGTGTATATCTTTTGGCATAATTTAACATAATACTGTCTTTTTAAATAACCTTTCTTAGGGTTGATCTGCAAGGTGAAAAATTATTTGGAGGTACACTTCAATGTGACATTTCAGTGAATATTGGTAGCAAATTTATAGTTCAGAGTGATGAATAAGAGGTGTGGCCAACCTTCTTATTCATTAATGAGGAGCTCCCAACAATCTCAATAGTCTTTTAGGAGACACCCTCAATAAATAGGTTATTAATTAAAATATAAAGTTTTTCAAAATGCTACAATAAGGTTTTCTCTTTAAAGATGGTTTTGGTAAGAATCATACAACATCAGAGAATTCATTTTAATGTGGAACACATCCATTAGCGCATGACCCATAACAGAAACCTTACAATTTTTGGCTTAGAATCATGGGACTGGTGAGATAGTTCAGCAGACTAAGTGCTTGCTTAGGCAAGCTCAGGAACCCAGGTTCAATCTCAAGCACCGCATGCCATGTTGGACCCCGCCCTGGGCTCACTGAGCTGGCCACTGAGACCAGGTATAGTGGCACACACCTGTAATCCCAACACTAGGGACTCTGAATACAGGAGGATTGCCACGAGTCCGAGCTGGGTTGTGAGACTGTGTACAAAATAAATAAATAAATAAATAAATAAATAAATAAATAGCACTCTAAAAGTACAGACTTCATTGGCCAGAGTTTGGTTCACAGCTAACCAGCCCCTTAATATTATGGCGATTTTTATTATTTTTCTTGAGCTGCAGCTACACAGCCAACACTATAATTCTTTGCATTCCATCATTTTGCTTTCCTTATAGCCCCACGCTAACACTATTACTATCATTTGCCTAAATAGGAAACAGAAATATTGAGGGGAAGTGACTATTCATGGAGAACAGCTAGTAAGGAATGGAATCAAAATTCACATCCAGTATCAGTCATCTGAAAGCGGTGCACGCACCCATGAAGTCGTATCTCATCTTCATGCACTCACAGAGCTGTATCAGGAGGCTACGTGGAAAAGAAAATTCCTTTTGTCTGAGGAACTGCCCTGGTTTGCCAGGAATTCAGCTCCCAGACATCTGTGGCTCTCCCTCATTAGCCCACCCAGCATCATCACCCACCATCGAAGCCATCCTAAGATGCTTCCGGCTGACCCTGTAGTGCTGTTTGTCATCCTACTGCTACACTTGTGTCTTGTTAAGGAAATTCTGAGTGGGTAGATGAAGGGGGAAAGAAAAATTAGTATTTGCAGTCATGTAATTTCAGAGCTGTCATTACCGGTAATCTAAGGCAGTGACTCACAGTCCTTTTGGCAGAAGCAGTGGGCTCAGCAGCCCTGTGAGAATCTGATGGAGGAGAGAGCACGGGATGAGGTTGCCCTGATCTCCCCTCAGTGAACTGCTTCCAGTTTGGCGGTACAGCACTAACATCCAGCACGAAGAAGGCTTTGCTCCTCCCCCAGCGGAACTTCTTCCTGCCTTCCTCTGTTGACACAAATCTCGGCTAGAGGAATGGGCTTGAACACGGGCCTGACTGCTGAGGATGAAAACCAAGGGACAAGCTGTGTAGACGAGCGAGCAGAGCCTCAGCTCCACATTCACACAGTAGTGGTGCTCAATAAGCAGCACCAGCCCTGTGGAAGGAAAGCAGGGAGGTCGGCTGCGTGGCAGTCCCTCGCTACCCCAGCTAGGACGCAGCCGCTGGTCCAGGCTTGCACAGTGAAATTGTGTCCTCGTCCTAGAGTCCTGCTCACCCCAGCTTACCTGCAGCCAAGTACCTTAGCTGGTACTTGGCAGGTAGGGTAAAAGTCAGGTATTTGCCACAAGCTAGAATTTAGTTAGCCAGAAGGACTGAGCTGAAGAAACCTATTGCACACCAGGAGACAGTAGCTAATAACAATTATTAACTACTATATTTTTAAATTGCTAGGAATAGATTTTAAGTGGTCTTACTGCAAAACATTAAGTGCATAAGGTAACATATACTTTAATTTTGTATAGACTTTGTATAGTTATTCCATATTCATCCATTTTTCAATAATGCACTAATAAAATCAATACATACAATTTTTTGCTAAATTAAATAATTTAATTTTTAACAATAATCTGTAAATAATAGAATTCAGATCTATTCTTAGAAAAATATGTGAGTTCTCTCTGTCTGTCTGTCTCTCTCTCTGCCTCTGTGCCTCTCTCTCTTTCACTCCTCTCTGTCTCTCTGTCTCTATCTTTTTCTCTGTCTCTGCCTCTCTCTCTCGCTCCTCTTTGTCTCTCTCTCTGTCTCTATGTCTCTCTCTTTCTCTCTCTCATTGTCCGTCTCTGTCTTTCTCTCTCCCCCCTTTGTTCCTTCATTCCTTTGTAAAATATCAGGAGGATCCATTACTTCTTCCCACTATTTATGTAATATTGTGTAAAAGGTAAAAAACTCGAGCATGTTGGAGTTGAATGATTCACCTGTAGTTATCTAACTGAATATAGTTAGTTCTGTGTTAGAATGCAGATTTCTCAATGCATAAATAATCTAATAGGCATTACCAGTAGATGTGTGAGTGGACCCAATAAGCCTGAGTTAGAGAGAGTCAAACTTTAAACTTTAAATAAACTTTAAGTCCCTGTCTGTGTGGAGGTTCACTATTGCTCCTACACAGCTATCAGAAACCACTGTTACCAATCACATCACTCCTAAGGCATAACAAATTCTTAATTACAGCATCAGTGTTTATATTTCAGATATGTGTTGATGTTGACACATTTATGCACATGTTAAAGCATATAGAAATTTTCCTATATAAGTGTTATTGGCTCCTTTACCTCTTTGGAAAGGATAAAGTAAATTTTGGCATAAGCATCAAAATATCAACATTTCAAAAGCCGGGCGTGGTGGCTCAGGCCTGTAATCCCAGCACTTGGGAGGCTGAGGCAGGAGGATTGGTGAGAGTTCGAGACCAGCCTGGGCTACAAAAGTGAGCTCAAGGCCAGCCTCAACTGCATAGCAAGACCCTGTCTAAAAAGACAAAAAAAAAAAAAAAATCAACATTTCACTATTTCATTGTTAACATTCCTTTTTTACATTTCTTGTATAAAGTTATAGGGTGAACAGTTAATATTCTATCCAAGTAGCATTGCATTTCCATATGTTTCTCCAATATATTTATGGATAATAAGAAGAAAGAATTATCCATTTTGCCATTCTTTTTTCCCATGTATTTATTGGAATTTATTTTCAGAGAACACATTGAGCAAAGCATTAGCTTTTATCTCAGTTACTCTTCTCTCCTTGCTTGGACAAATACCAGGCACCAAAAATGAAGGAAGGAAAGGTTTATTCAGCTCACAGTTACTGGAGGTTTCAGTCCATACTCAGTGGCTCCAAGGCAGACTGGCACAGGGCAGAGAGCATTCAGTTCATGCCGGCAGAACAGCAACAATCACAACAGACCAACAACAGTAACCGGCCAACCACAGTAACAGAGAGGGAGGCTATTTCTCTATCTCTCTTACATTCTATTCAGGCTACCTACCTCAGGCCTCACCCATAATCCCAGCAGTACTCAGACCCATAATCCCATCCTTGAATCACCCATAATCCCAGTGGATTACGAGTCAAGCTCAAACTCTGGAAGTCCCAACCCCATGACTGCATGAGGCTTTGGGGGAACAACTAGACACAAACTATAACAACTTTATACACACAATTTAATATGCTCTATAAGATATAGTGTCTTCCAGTGGAAAGGCATAATATCTGGAAATGTTAAATTCCTCATGCAACTTACATCATAAAGCATGTGATTTTTCTGTCTTAAATCATATCTTCTGTCACCAACAAAAATATGTATCACCTTTAGTTCAGACATTATTATATACCTGCTAAGTAGATTTCCAACTACTCTTCAAGATCCTGAGTAAATGTCACCAAATCTATGACATACACACCATTTTATGCCTTTTCACAGATACAGCGAAATGGATTACAGTTCTTATGTGTTCTCATTATTCTCAATCAACATTTACTGAATGCATGCATTAAACAATAATAATTTCTGAATAGTTTACTAACATAAAAATGTGAAACTGAGGAATGGATGAAAAAGATGTGGTATTTTTACACAATAGAGTATTACTCAGCTATAGAAAAGATAAATTTTAGGCTTTTGTAGGTAAATGGATACAACTAGAGCCTATATTATTAAGTGAAATAAATCTGCATGTGAAAACATAACATTAACTTTCTAGTGTGAAAACTCAGAAGAATAAATAAAATCTGAAAAGTATAATAGATACTGTAAAAGGGAAACAAGTTTTTCAAGGGAAAGGAAAAACTGGGATGAGGAAAAGGGCAAAACAAAGAAGGGAAAAAGATATGGAGCAGTTAATGTTTAAAACTACTATTTTTTCCTTTTTCATTTCTTACAACTTTTTTGTAGTGGTTTTGTTTTTATTTAATCAGTTTTATATCTGGTAACAACTAATTTGAAGATAATATCATGCAAAATAGCAGCCATTGTGGTATTCCTATTACTTTAACGGAATTTTGTGTTGTTTCTAGTGCTGATTTTTTTTTAATTTTGTATTCTTTTAAAAAATAAATAAAAATATACAAATAGGAGCTTAAATGGCAGGACTTGAATTAGAGATAGGATGTCAAAACCAAATCGCAGTTCCACTTCCAATTGCTTGAATACCTTCATTCATATTTCCATAGTTAAAGCAACAAAACATGCTCCACATCACATTCACCATCTTTATGACAACTGCAGTCATTCCTCCTTGGTCTTTGACTTACAGAAATGTCAGCATCATCCAGTCTGTCATGGAGTCTAAAAAGCAGATGACATATTTGACTTTCTCTTCTTTCACTTAATGGTTCCCCTTTTATTTTAAATTTGACAAAATTCACCTTCCTAAAACTTATTTATGACTAATTTCCTTACATAAAGCAGCCTGATGGCCCTATGTGACATTCACAATCCTATCTCTTCACAGACATTTACATACTTAGTTGTTATGGTTTGTGGCTATTTGTTCCCCTGAAACCTATTGCAGTCATGGGGTGACTTCTAGAGTTTGTAATTAATTCATGACACAATGCTGAGATTATGGGTGTCAGTGCTGCACCTGTCCTGGGGCAGATAGCCTGAGTATAATACAAGGGAGGGAGAGATGTTTGCGGCTAGCTGCCCTAGCCCCTGTTCCTCCTTTGCTCTTTGCTGCTTTCCACCACCATAAACAGCTGCTCTCAGTCATGGGCCACGTTGCCTTGGAGCCAGCCGAGTGTAGACTGAAACCTCCACAAACCATGAGGTACATAAACCTTTGCTTCTTTAATTTTAGGTGTCTGGTAGTTTGTCCCAGCAGTAAGAGAAAAGAAACAGCGACATTAGTCTAGCATGGTTTTGCAAACAACTCTGACTGCCACTGTACACTCATGTTGGGGCCAAATTCCTTCCCCCCACCCACTGTGCATCCTACCTGGTATTCAATGGCCAGCTCAAATCTCCTCTCCTCTGAGAAATCTCTAACATCCTGCTTGGTTACCTAGAAGAACTACTCCACCACTCTGAGACAACCCAGTCTATAAGAGCGCTGATTTTACCCTAGATAAATAAAAGAATGAAATCTACTACAAAAGGAGACACCTTCACTATTCATGTTCACAGGGAGCTCTGTATCTGCTTAGCAGTCAGCAAAAATTTCTAGTTGATGAAGTAGAAAGATACTAACATACACACTTACTGTCTTTTTAAAATATCAATTCGAGTCCAAGACTGTCCAGTGATACCTTTTATAGAGAACAGCCAATTCCTATAAATTATGTTTCAAGGACTAATGTCCACAGCGAAGAATGACGTGCTGAGTCAGATGCGCGGAAGTTCTTACATACGCACTTACATTTGATGCTTCACTTATGCAAAATGCAGAAAAATTCTTGGTTGAAACAGTGACAAAATGTATGGTGTATGGCTTTATGAACAGCTATTTTAATAGCTGAACAATTCATCTAAAACTTAAAAATATAAATGTATATTTACCACAATCATTAAGATTTAAGGTAGGGGCCAAGGAGATAGATAGCTCAGGGGCATAAGTGTCTGCTTGGCAAGTACAAGGTCCTGAGTTCAATTCCCAGTTTCACAAAAATTAAAGATTTAAGTCATACATCTTCATATATATATATATATATGCATTATAATGCTTTTATACCACAACTATGAGTAAGCTATAAAAATTCTAGGTTATTTTCTTCAAATTATTCTTACATGAAAATTAAACAAATATATATTAAAATGTTTTTGTTTAAAGTATTTGATTAGATATGGGAGTATGCTACCAAATAAAAGATACATGTTTGTAATTTTCCCCCGCAAAACTTATCTCCTTTGCCTAATATTAAGTATAACTAAGAATGTTTGAGAATAATTACAGTACTTACTATATAGTAAACATTTGTTTTGAGAACTATCATAGATTTCATAATGAAAAAGATTTCTCCCCTTCTTCCATCTAGATTGTATCAGACGTTAAAAGTCATTCAATAAAAGAGATACAAAATATCAGATTTTTGTGAATAATCTGGAGTAGCATTACAGACATAACTATTTTAAACATGAAAAAGTTCTGGTAATAAAATTCTATTTTGAATTTATCACACAGCTGAGATTTGCACTTTTTTTCTCTGGCTCCTTATCTCACCTGTTTGGCCAGGATACCCTCTGTCCAGCAGTGCACTGGCTTCAAACACTGACTCAGCTTGGCCTTTGAACATACAACACATATGATCTTTCCTTTAAATGAGTGGCACCTAAGAGAGGTTAAATTGCAAAGGCACATGAAAAGAAAGTAGAGAAAGAGGAGGAGGAGGAAAAGAAAGCTTAGATAGAACTGCTGCATTCAGGGTGAGACGGCCTGGTGGTGCAGGTTGTGGGAGGAGTCATTTAGGAATCATGCAAAGCATGGGGAGAGAAGGGGGAGAGAGAGAGACAGAGACAGAGACAGGGAGAGACAGACACAGTTTGAGACAGAGACAGAGCAAGACAGAGACACAGACACAGAGACACAGAGACACAATGAGACCAACAGAGAGACAGACAGAGACGGAAGAGAAGAGACAGAAAAAGAAAGAAACTTCGGTGGCAGAAGTAAAGCTGCAAAGTACATTTCATAGTGAACACCTCAATTTGTTCTTATAAATCCATTAGCCTGTCAATCTGTTGCAGTTTTTTGTTAAAATATCACTATTTTGCAAAGTTTCCAGTGAGGAAAATCTGAGAATCAACCCTCCATACCATCCTATATTCTTAAAAGAGCTTAAGACTTAACCATTTTTGTAATGCACATACCTCCAGGGGATGCACCCTACCATATGTACTGTTTCTGCACTAACCACTTGGCTAGCGTCTCACACTTGCACAAATATCAAACCTTGGAAAGCCTGAAGGCCCCACCTACAGCCTTTTTTCTTCTACACGTTCCCTAATTGCATCCTGCCTGAAGGGTTCAGTAACCATATTACATGACGAAGGTTCTCAAATATATCCTTGGTGTAGATTCAGCCCTTGACCACAGACTGCTCAAGAGGTTTACATAAATAATAATTGAAGTAGGTATATATAGTAATTGATTTAATACATAGCCTAAGCCATGGTTAAGAAGTGATCTAAATCAGAGGTGAGAGAAAAATGCTTTTAATAACAATTGATGTGTTTTGAGTGCAATCTAGTGAAAATTAGATAAAATATGAGCAGATGGTTTGCTTTTATGGGCAACATGAAAAGTGAAAATACATTTAAAGGAATACAACATTGCAGCAGGATGGCTAGTAAAAAATTCACATACAGAAATGACTATCTTTTTATGTACCAATAGTAGCCCAATCTAATACAATTGAAAATGGCTTCACACAGAAGAAAATTAGGAACATAAAATAAATGAATTTATATTGGTTTACACTACTAACTTATACTGAAGGCCATAAAAGAAGGTCTGTTATTTTTAAAAAGACATACTCTTATTATTGAACATGAAGAAAATGTCTGATTCACATAAATGGTACTTGGGCAGATTAATATGAAAAAACTTAACAAGTTAAGTTATAATTAGGATCTTTGCATTCATTAATGTAGGAAGACTTAAAAGGTGAGACATGTGACGTAACAACTCATCTATATGGAAACTGCCCCCTCATCAATCTGCATAAAAGACCAACAGCAGCAGCAGCAGCAGCCATAGATACAAATATAAACAATGATACATACGTGGACAAGAAGTCTGAATGGGTGCTTCTGCAAATGGGAAATTGCTATATCATCAGTAAACACCTGAGAAAATGTTCCTCCTCTTATTCATATAGAAAGTGCAAGCTGACATAAAATGAGCATCTATCCCAAACAAATCAGATAAACATGTAAAAACTGAACATAATAAGCACTGGCGATAATTTAAAAATAAGACATGTTCAATAAAAACCAAGCATGCTCTGGTTGAGTATTAGGAGACATCTGACACTAACTAGTAAAGTTAACGTGCTTAATTCGAGAACACACCATCCATCCAATTGTTAGCTGTATGCCCTACAAAAAATAGGCATCCCTGCCCCAGGAGATATTCCATAGCAATTGTTGTTCTATTAAATAGAACACTATACAGCAATTAAAATGAAAGGATCACAAATACATGCACCTATGAACTTTAACGTAACACAAGAAAACAAGAATACCCTTGACTGTAATGCAGAATAAGCCAGTCTAAGACCATGTCAGGTCTGAGAATATAAATTCAGGGATAAGAATTTCAAGAAAGGTTTAAACATGATTGGCGTGAGTGAGAATAATGGCTATCTTTGCAGTGGAAAAGGCAAGATGACTGAGACAACAAGGAGAGTTTGCAGGACTTGGGAAGTACTTCTTTCCTACACATAAGCATGTTATCACTTTATAAAAATATTTCATAATATCACAAATAATTGTGTACTGGACATAATGGATTTATCAAAAATATTAGCCGGACGTGGTGGCTCACGCCTATAATCCCAGCACTCGGGAGGCTGAGGCAGGAGGATTGGTGCGAGTTCGAGACCAGCCTGGGCTACAAAAGTGAGCTCAGGACCAGCCTCAACTGCATAGCGAGACCCTGTCTCAAAAAGACAAAAAAAAAAAAAAAATTATTTATTTTGATTAAATATCAAAATATGTATGTATTTTGATAAATATAATATTTATCAAAAATATCTCTCATGGAACTGGTGAGGTACACTAAAATAACCAGTCTCTTCACTCCTTTCAATGAAATAAATTTCCAGCGGATTCAATATTTAAGTGGAAAAGTTTAAACTGCGAAATCTAGACAGAAATAAAGACTGCAGTTTTCCTCATCCTTGAGCAGAAAAAGACTATTTGAAATTCCAGTGAATCAGAACTATAAAGGAAAACTTTGATAAAATTCTATCCTTTGATATAAATACATTGATCACTGTGAATGTATTATTAATATTATTTAGGAACTGTCATGGAAATAAACTACAAAGGAAATAATTCTATTTTTCTGAGGCTATGATGTTCATGCAAATATGGGAAATTTCTAAAATCTGTAAATTATTAAATTTTGTTTGATATAGCTTATAATAAACCTCATCTCAGCTTTTTAAAAAGTTTACACACAAGATACTGCAAAACACATGCAAAACATATAATTTACTTAATATTCAAAGATTATTAAGAAGTGAATCTTTCATTTTTCTTACTGTATGGTTCTGCACAGCCCAATGATAAGACAAAAAATGGAAGCAGATCATTATAAATTTGCCTTTTTATGAAAGTAAAGACTTCATTAATAATTTGTTATGCATATGTACCAATTTCTAGACTGGCACTAAGATTAAAAAATATGTAATTATTCATGGGCTGGGGCTATTACTCAGCAGCACAAGCACCTGCCTGGCAAACACAAGGTTTGAAGTTTGATCCCTGACACCACCACTACCACCACAATAATAATAATAATAATAATAATAATAATAATAATAATAAACAATAATAATAATAATAATCAACTTAGGGGGCTGGCGAGATGGTTCAGTGGTCTAAAGTGCCTGCTTAGGAAAGCTTAGGCAATGGCAGGGACCACGGTTTAATCCCTGGCACTACATGCTGTGCCAGTCTCACTCCTGGGGTAGGCTGAGCCAGCCATAATATAGTAATAATAATAATAATAATAATAATAATAATAATAATAATAATAATAGTAGACTTAGAAAATTTGGAAATTGTTAGAAAAGTCATGGAAAACAATAAAGTCCAACCAGTGCTGCAATTTACAGACAGAAACCAAAGCTCTGAGAGGAAGGAAACACAGGATTGTCTCAAAGTCACATCATGAAGGAAAGAAACACAGGTCATCTCTGAAGGTCAACAGTAAGGGCAGAGCTGGAAATGTCATTCCCTGCTCCTCAGTCATTTCCACAACTACTGTTTGCAGTTTTAATAGAAATTCTTAGGTGGGTCTTTTCTAATAATAATGGAGTAATATCTAGAAGCAATCCTGGTAGGAAGCTATTAAACTCTGGGAGAGATGAATTTTCTAAAACTGGTTCAAGATTGTATGGAATTCTGCGAGTGGCATGGTTTTTAAGCTGGATGCTGTTTCTTTACCCCATAATCCTTTAAAAAAATTTTTTCTGCTCACATTTGCTTCTGCAGCAACACACACACACACACACACACACGCACACTTGTGCACACATACACATGCACGTGCTCACTCACACACACACACACACACACACACACACACACACACACACACTTTTCTTTCTCACCTGCTTACCCTGAGACTTTTCAGTGAAGAAAATTAATCTACTTCCAATGGTGCTGTGCAGACATAGCTGATGGTGTGCTCCAACTCAGGAAACTGACTGAGACGCCTCAATTCTCTCTCCAGCAGTGGCACTGATTTGACCACTGTTCTTTTATTCACTTATCAGACACATTCTTACCACCAGTATGCATTGAGCATTGTGCCAGGTTCTGCAGATGCAGCATTATGAAGGCTACTCAAACACAGTAAGTGGTAGCAGTAGCAGCAAAGTTAAAATCCATAACTGTACCCAGACTGCAAAGCTAGAGAAAGCTTCTCATGATAGAGTCAAGTCTGACCATGATTAGTTTTGTATTAGGAAGAGAAAAAAGATATATGGACTCAGGACTTCATGCTTGACTCACCCACCAGTGTATCCGATTCATTTTTTTTTTTTTTTTTTTTTAATGTTTGATCAGTACATCTCTGTAGTGCAGAATCCTTATAGTCCCTGTGGAGACTGAGTAAACACACATCATGCATCCTAATTCTCTTCTGCATGTTCTTTCTCCTCCTCCCCTCCCTCTGCTCCCATCTCTCCATCCTTTTCCTACATAAGAAACATCAGTCTCCCTGCTTGTATTTATTTTGCTCTTTATTTATGTTTTGAGTTTCATATATAAGACAGGACTACAATGATTAAGCTTGTGTACTTGACTCATTTCACTTTACATGATGGTCGACCACCATAGAAATGAGCATGGAAGCTCCTCCAAAGAGTAGAACCAATGATTTCACCTGGCCCAGCTATTTCGATTCCTGTTATCTCCCCCAAAGGGTTAAAGGTGTCATATTAACATGATACATGAACACACATGTTTAGGGCAGCACAATCCAGAAAAATTAACTCTTGAAAATGGTGTAAATGTCCATCACCAGATGAATGGATAAAGAAGTATGGTATATAAGAAATGGAGTACAGTTTAGCCATAAAGAAAGATAAACAAGGATGGGCAAGATCGCTCAAAAGATTAAAGCGCACGTGCTTAGGTAGACACAGGGACCAGAGCTTGATCCCTGACCTGCAGGGCCAGCCCTGCCCTCAGGAAGCACTGAGATGGCAATTGGGACTGGGCGTGGTGGCCTGCTCCTGCAGTCTCAGCACTTGGGAGGCTAAAAACAAGAGGATCACTACAAGTCTGATCTGTGTAGTGAGATCCTGTAGATAGACCCTGTACTAAACACATAAAAAAGAAAAATAAGCAACTCATATATAGGCAAATGGTTGCACCTTGAGAACATAATTTTTTTTTTTTTTTTTTTTTTTTTTGATGGCCCCAGGGATCCAACTCAGGACCCGGCACTTGCCAGGCAAGCATTTATTCCACTGAGCTATTTCCCCAGGCTTTGAGACCATAATTTTAAGTAAGCATGATTTTTTAGAAGAATAAGTTTGATCCCCAGCACTACATGCTATGCTGGCCTTGCCCCAGGCCCATAGAACTGACACCTAAGCCAGGTGTGGTGGTGCACACCTGTAACCTCAGCGCTGGGAGGATCACTATGAGTCCAAGTTGCATAGCAAGATCCTGTACCAAATAAATAAATACATGATTAAAAAATAAAAAAGTTAAAACTCACTCATCATTGTATAAAGGAAATTATAATAATATTGGTAATATAAGATTTTCATAAAGCCTAAAGATGTAATACATAAATAATGTATAGCATATGGAAATGTTGTTAGCTTTTTGTAAAAGAGACACAGCGGCTCAAATTTCAATTGCTTGGGTACAATTTGTTTACATTCTTTCTCATTTCATTTTAAAAGTGAAACAGTGTATTTCCTTATGCAGAAAGAAATTATTATTATTATTTTTTTTTTTTGAGACAGGGTCTCATTATGCAGTTTAGGCTGGCCTTGAGCTCACTTTTGTAGCCCAGGCTGGTCTCGAACTCGCACCAATCCTCCTGCCTCAGCCTCCCAAGTGCTGGGATTACAGGCGTGCGCCACCACGCCCGGCGAAAGAAATTATTAATCACTGAGGAATCATCAATGCGTTCCCTGGTGGTAGCAGTGGGAATGGGCTCCATGACCTTATTTTTCTTCCCCTTTTTTACTTTTTAAAATGATAAGAACCACAGTTACAGTACACACACAATAGTTGCGGAGTAATTAGAGGCTCACATAAAACAGGAAAGCGATTAGCACTTTACTGACATAGCCCTGCCTTGCCTAAAATAATAGGTTTGCCATAGCAACGTGATTGCTCTACAAAAAGCGCCTGCCAAACTCATCGCAAGTTCCCCTGAAATTTCTATGAGGAAGAATTAAACACATGAGAGCTGTAATATTCTGTACCAGTACATTTAAGTAGAAATTTTTTTTGGAGGGAAAATGAAGCACTCTTGCTGCAGACATTTACAAGTGAACAGATACCTTCATCTCCCATTCTGCAACAGGCAGGAACCCTTCTCAGAGTCCCAGCCCCACCGGCTTTACACGGCAATCGTCAGGGGAGAAAAGCTACTGGAGACTCTGGAGTAAAAATGAAAAGTTAGTTCTGGTGTCTGTGCTTCTTGAGTACACAAGAATGAGAGAAATGGTGGACCACAGGAAGAGATGAGGCAGTAAGCAAATGCCGTCCTAATACACACATTTGGTGGGTCACCCACTGGCGTCCAACACTAAAAGCCAGACAGAGGTCTTGTCTTAGTTACTTTTTACTCATTGCTGGGAGAAATACCCGACACTCAAAATGAAGGAAGGAAAGGTTTATTTAGCTCACAGTTACTGGAGGTTTCAGTCCATACTCGGCTGGATCCAAGGCAGAACAGCAACAATGGTGACAGAGGCAACCGGCCAACCAGGGGAGCAGAGAGCAACCGCTCTAGTCTGTCTCTCTCTCTTTTTAAATTACATCAGGCTCTCTGCCTTAGCCTATCATCTCAGGCCACACCCATAGTCTCAGCAGTACTCAGACCATAATCCCAACAGTAGTAAAACGCACAATCCTAGGGGATCATCATTCAAGTTTCAAACTCTAGAAGTCCCCGCCCATGATTGCATGAGGCTTTGGAGGGACAACTAGACATAAATCATAACCGGTCTGCAGGCCCAGCTCTTCCCTACTAACTATCCAAAGCACCAGGCAAAACATCACAGAGCAGTTCATGGAGTCTCTAAATCTGATTATCACATTATTTCACATACCTAATATTCATTTCAGGAGTGTGAAACAAATCAGAGACATTCAAAAATCAGATTTTACAAACTGGAGGAAAAAAATCAGTGAAAACATATATGATAAAATTTTCATCTGTAAGAAATTGTTTCATCTTCTACAATTAAGGAAAATTTACTTTCATAGCCATATTTTCTCGTGATGACTTACTTTGTCTTTGGTCTGATTCTACCAATACCTACTTCAGCAAATCATAAAACATGAGAAATAACCTTATATTTCTCATGTAGGATTGACATGCATAAAGTTATAACTCTGTATCTCTGCATACTGTACCTGTAAAATTGGGGCTGATCAAATTTTTGTGAGCAACTTATCCTCAACTAGCAAAATGATCTCTGTGCTATTCTTAAATCATCTTTTGAAGTTTGAAATTATTTTAAGATAAAAACTGTAACTTAAAAATATACCAACAAAATTCTATACATAATTTATCTTGTAGCTGAGTTTTACTTTTAAAAATTAGATCTGATCAATAACTATGTATATATACACTCATCTACATATCTTATACCCAATTTTGGAAAACCCTCTTTAGCATCATACTCAAGACTTAATCCTTTTTGTCAATAATGCTGTCACACATACTCAAAAGTTAGAATTTATGCTGCTCAAAATGCCAAAATTTTAATTATATTGAAGTTTAAAGATGTAATAAAAATTGTTTTAAATCCTTCAGATGGAAACCAAGGTGATGCATATAGTCAACTAAAGCTGGAATGGTACTCAGACACACTGTTTTGGTTATTGTCAGGTTTTCTTTTTAAAAATCCAGCTCGGACATTATTTTCATTGCTTACAGATTTTTTTCTTTATTCCACACAAAGGGATGAACTACATCAGTTCTGAACTGCCTCCGAGGAAATCACTGAAAACTGAACCAATTGTATCCACCTTTTAGGTCTTCCAGTCAAATGTACCAGATAGAGTTGATCACATTATACAATTTTTTAGACTCTGATGACAGTTATATGATACTGCCTATAATTTTTTTCTTAAAATATATTACTCTGTAGTGAAAATATAAACATTATATTTCTTTGTTCAGCTTCTATTTATATGTTGTTATGCTCATCTTTATTATAAACAGAAAGCCAAAGGCCATAGTTTTGTATTATAAATCAATTCCTTTTCTTTTTTTTAAAAAAAATGTATTTAGTACAGGGTATACAGGGTCTGACTACACAGACCAGAGTCACAGTGATTCTCCTAATTTCAGCCTCCCAAGCAACTGGGATTACAAGCATGTGTCACCAGACCTAGTCTCAATCACCTACATAGCAGTTACCTGGGGCCGGGCTGGCATGGCATGCAAGGGATCAAACCCTGGACCCGGGGCTGGGGAGACAGCTCCAAGGCACAAGTACCTGCTGGGCAAGTGCAAGGTTGTGAGTTTGAACCCCGGTCCTGAAAAAAAAAAAAAAAAAAAAAAAAAAAACCCTGGCCCCTCTGTCTGCCTAAGCAGGTATTTTAATCTGCTAAGCTATCTGGCCAGCCCAATCCATTCATTTTCTAAGGAAAACAAAATAAACATTTCCTCTCATGGACTAGTAGTTAACTAAGTAGTTAACTACCAAAACACAGTTTCACATAATGAAATTTACTGAGACCATTAGTAACCCACACCTATGGAGATAGAGATACTCTCTTTTCCCTAAATGCAAAGTAAAGTAATTTTAAAGTCATAAAAATAGTGCAGACACTGTGGGAAGATATAAGAGAAAAATTGCTTGACCATCTTTTTCACTATCCCACAATAAATGAACAGGAAGCCTTAAGAGAAGCCAAACAGATTTCCATGAAAACTTCAGCAGGAAATACTGAATGACAGTGCAATAAGCGAGGGTGCTGGACTTCCCTCCCCATCTACCAGATAAAAGAAAACACCACTTTAATGGAGACATTAAAGAAGCATTGGTAGAAATGGACAGACACAAACAAATGTTCTTCCACTCAAGGGAATGGGAAATTATTGGGAGACAGCACCCCAAGGCACGTGATTATTTGTCACTATTGGCAATGAAAAACTGAAAGACACTTGAAATGCAGTTTCTTCCTGAAAGCCCTCACATCTCTCTAACTATGAAAATATGGGACAAATTGTCTTTTGCTTGAACTAGAACTGGAGCTCAGTTTGGGGACCATTGTATAATAAACTACTAGCACTGTATGTCTGTCTCATTCAAATCTTCAATAAAATCAAGGGAATTAGTATGGTGGAATAATAACAAAAGCAAATCACACATGCACATGCTAGTCATCAAAAACAACCATACCATCGTTCAAATAGCAAGAACTTTTGTAGCCACAGGAAATGGTAACATTGGCCTCACAGTGAAATAGCTTTTGTCTTCGCCTTATGGTCCATTCAGTGAGCACAAGCAGTGTAATAGTTAACATCACTGGAGCAAAAGCTGTTCAGCAATGAAATAAAGATAATAAGGTAATAAAAGAGAATTTAAAAGGCTAAGTGATTAGAAGCATTAAACAATGATAGCACTGTATCACAGAACAAGCAGTGTTGGAGGGACACTAATGACCTTTGTCTTGAGTCATTGTTGGGCTAATTGCAGTGTATTGTCTGAGAGTCCAAAGGATGGATTGCTTGACTGTGACTGGTTACCTCATGAGTCACAGCGATAATGACACTGGAATTTTAATTTGAAGGTTCATTATTTTTTTTTCCTCTGTTAGAAAACTGCTTTGAGATGAGTACAATTAATAAATATTCTAAATATATTCAGTTTCAGAAAGGTGTCTTTATGTATCTCCAACTCTAAATTCTCTAAATTATGATTGTACTTTTTTGTGTGCAAATGAGATTTTAAATGTCAGATTTTAGCAATAGTCATTTTGAAAGAAAAAGAGAGAAAGAGGAAGGGAAAATTATGGGTCTTAGTATTCAGCAATAAGAAGACAAATTAACATATTTTACCTAAAATTGTTTCATTACTGGGCTTATGTAAGGAAATGCAATTTAAAAAAAAAAAAAAAAAAAAAAAAAAAAAAAAAAAAAAAAAAAAAAAAAAAAAAAAAAAAAAAAAAAAAAAAAAAAAAAAAAAAAAAAAAAAAAAAAAAAAAAAAAAAAAAAAAAAAAAAAAAAAAAAAAAAAAAAAAAAAAAAACAGTTTAAGTTGGAACAAAAACAAAGAGCATGAGCTTTTTCACAAATTTTGACCCCAACCTCAGTCCATTTCCCCTTTCAGAATTATACAAGACAGACTTCCATTGGCCTAGAATAGAATTATGAGATTAATTGGCACATCCACTTCTCTACCTGTTGAGGCCCAGGAAGTACAGATCATAGGATATATTCTATTGATTTCTAGCAAGCTCTAATAAAAACAGCAAGACAAACCCCTGCGAAAAGTGTTCCCCAGGTGAAATCTTATATTGGTGCTTGAAATAATCCATGTGGAAAAGATAAACCTGACAACCACTCAAGTAAGCTGGAGATCCAGAAAATTAGAGCTAAAGAGATCTGAGATCAGTAATTTCCTCTCAAAAACTAACACAAATCTTTGCTGAAAGAGAGTGTCTTGAAACTATCCTCTAAGACTTTGAAGTGCTTGGAATAAACCATATATAAACTGACAAAGAGAGACCAAGTGCACACACAGGGAAATAAACTATTATATGTGAAAGTCAGGGGGAAAAATTGTTTAGCTCTTTGATTTACGTTGGATAGTCTTGAATTATTTATCTCAAGTTTTTTCTTCTTGGCTGTTTTCGTTGTATTTAAATATCCATTAATACCAATGATTGTGTCACTTATGTACCTGTTTCCATACTTGTGTCCTTACTCCCAATTTCTCATTTCTTTCACTGAAATCAGAAACTGCATTTGAAAGGACCATACAGTGTAAGCCTGATATCCATTTCCCGTAAAATGATGCACCTCTTTGAGGGACACAAGGCAGTGTTTCTCACCCCTAGACTATTTCCTCATGGGAGACACCTAGAACTATCTGAAGACATTGCTAAGCCTAGCAACCCTCAGGGACAGAGACGCTGCTGCCTCTCATGGGTGGCTTCCAGGAATGATGCCAATCATCAGCAGGGTGCATGACAATTCCCACAGCAAATAATTCTCAGGAACAAAAGCTAATAGTGCTGCTGCAGCTGCTGCTGCTACAAAACCAGGAGAAGGATGGTTTAAGACAAGGCCTTCTAACTAATCTGGCAATGATAAAGCTTGTCTTAGGCTGAGTTGCATGTATGTTTGGTTTATTTCCTTTCCCAGAGGCCCATGCATGGTGACATCTACATTCATATATATTCTTGCATGTAGTCACTCCCATACGTGGTCCTCTAGAAATTATCTCATCAAATCTACTTTCATCCTTTGAGGCTGGTCACTTTTATCTCCTCTATGAAGCTGAAGTGCTCTTACCAGCAGAAATTCAGTTGTAACCCTAAAGCTGGACTAGACATCACTGTGATATTCAAGATAGAGACTTAGTGGTTCTCTAGTAAAAGAAATGTTGACTCACCTATGTTGTAAGATTTTTGGTCCGGTGCTGAAAGAAACGACGAGAAGACCTAATGAATGTAGCTTCAGAGGACTCACTGAGATTTCTCTTCCTCAGTGAGCTCAGAGCCTCAGAAGGCTCTTCTTTTTATTTAGCATTTAAAAAAATGGCTAAGGAGTATACATCACTACTTTAATAGGTACAGCATATTCTAGACACGTAGCTCACACATATGCTTCCAGACACATAGCTCACGCAAATGCTAACAAATAATACTTTAAGCAGGAGAGGAGGCAACCATTGGTGTCACGTAGCAGATAAACACAAAACAGGGCATCCATGGGAAGAGACACCATCCGCAACCTTGAGCCTCAACTTTCCAGGAATCTCAGGCAACAGAAGGCAGCCATCCTTGGGCTCTGTGTATAATTTAAGGACAGGGCACCCGCAGGAGTAACTGCCACCTGAAGCTTCAGGCCTCAGCTTTCTGAGACTCCTGAGCAACAGAAGGCAGCCCTCCCTGGGCTCCAGTCCATGTTTCACCACATCTAGACACCAACTGGCTTTTATTCTTATCTCTATGTTACTACAGTTCCCCTCTTTTGTTTATGCTGAAAGTTCTTGAAGCATTAGCACGAGAGCTTTAGGTTTTTGGCCTATAGTTTGTTGTTGGGCCTGTCCTTGTCACCAGGCTAGGCAGAATATACAAATACTGCACAAAACAGCACAAAAACAGCATACAAAAATCACTACTACACTTTTACTAAACCATGAAGTAGCATGAAAAGGATTAAGGCTTTCAATGTCATTAAAGATGTTTTGTAACAAATCAGTGTCAGACAATTTTGACAATTGTTTTATAAAAGTATTATCAGTATGTTATTGAAGAGATAGGATCTCAGTAGTAATATTACCATGATACAATAAATGTCTTTTTACATTTTCCCATGGGAAATGAGTTTGATTCTATGAAATGGGAGTTACACAGAATGAAGAAGTATTCTAATCACATTTTAAATGAAATTGGCATTGTAGATTGAACTTCATGGTGTCAAAGATATATTTATAGATGATGTAGATATAGATAGAAATATATTCATTTTCATTACATATCCAATAATTATGTAGGTCATTAGCATTTTTATGTCTTTTAAACTATGATTTAATTGATTGTAAGGTTATCATCACCAATATTTAAATAGCTTTAAAACAATACAAGATAACAGTAAATGAAAAACTGTCAGTATATGGAAGGAAATTCCCACCATTAAATTCAGCCCCAAGGACAAATACTGTTAGTGTACTAGCCAGTTTCTTTTTAATCTTTTATCCACATCCTTTTCTAGATATATGAGCAAAGAATACAATCAAATTTTGCCTAATGCCATGACAATTATTTTAATCAGGAGCATCAGGGAAGTGATTCATTGTAAGTGAGACCCCTCTTTCAGTAGACCTTTACATGACTCAAGTTGTGACTGGATGGAACAGCAAACTATGGCATTGTTTCTTAACAGTAGCAGATAATTCGGCTACCGGCCAACCCTCTGCTTTGTAATGAACTTAAACTCTTTTTGCAGACTGAATTTCAAGCATACACTAATTAATTCAACACTTGACTAATTGGCCATTCTCTCCCAATGGAGAGAGACCGTTGATTTGATCACTTAAATCAGCAAATGACCATCTTTAGGAGAAAAATTAAATCATTGCTTTTAAAGGATGCACATTCACTAATGATCTTCCTTGTCTTGTGCTCAGTGCAAGGCATAAGAAGTATATGAGTCAAGGAACTCTTATTTTGTCACTTTCAGAATTGTGCTAATGCTAGGGGAGAATTTTTATATAAGGAAGAGATTTCCTATATATACAGTGTTTTTTGCGTTTGATTTGTCTGGTGCAGCAGCTTCCTGTGGCTGAGATCATTCCCCTCCCCTCCCCTCCCCTCCCCTTCCCTCTTCTCTTCTCGCCTCCTCTCTCCTCCCCTCCCCTCTCCTCTCCTGGTCTCTCCTCTCCTCTCCCCTCCTTGCTCTCCTCTATATTCCTCCCCTCTTCTTTTCTTTCTTTCTTTCTTTCTTTCTTTCTT
>PVJA010000355.1:34719-134620 GCA_004027025.1 Myocastor coypus | reverse complement strand
ATGTCGGGTATTTGTCCCAACAACGAGTAAAAAGTAACTAAGACACAGAGCATCCTTGATTTTGTGATCCGTCTGAGTGTCAGTATTATAGGAATGAACTAATTGCCTGAGAAATACTAGATTAACAGAGAACTCTTTTCTTTCACTAAATTATTATATTCTGTATGCATTCTAGCTATTGTACAGAACCCAGAGGAAGAATGTCTAAAATTTAAACCAAACGCATTTATGAAGCCTCAGAGCCTCAAAGGAAAGAACACTATCTTACAATACAAGTTTGTATTTCAACACAGTAATCCAAAATATTTTATAATTGTGGAATAAAACCAAAATACTACCTTTTAGGTAGGGCTAGCAAATTTTTAAGGCAATTCAAACATTATAAAACAAATCAAAGTGAAAAAGCTAAGACTTATAACCTATAAGTGGAGATAAGAATGTGTCAGGAGATTGTTTTCTAATTTTGATGAACTTGTAAGGATATGGATACAATTACACACCTAGCATCTCTGCCATTTGCAAAGAATGTATCCAGTGTTAGTGTACTGCTAACTTAACAAAGAGGAAGCATGTTTACTAAAGGCATAAAACAATGAAGTCCAATGAAAGATTGATAATAATTCATTTTATTAAGGAACAAAGGATAGATTTTTGTGTAATGAGTTAATAATGAATATGCTGGAGTTAGTATAAATTTAAAATTTAATAGATTTAGTATAATAAAACACAGAAGTTTAATTTATACTGCATTCATATTTAGATTTAAAACAAAGAGTGGCATATCAACCTCAGTGTGCTTACGACCAACTCCAGTTTTTTTTTTTTTTTTTTTTTGTCTCAACTTCTGGGCTCTTCTTCCATAGCAGATACATGGGCAAGAGTTTAACCAGCAAAAACTGTACTCGAGAGCCAGAGGAGTTTGGCTATGTAAGAGGTGTTTTCTTAGCAAAGAGAAAAATAAGCAAATATGAGATGTGACAATAGACTTGGAACTGCAATAGAAGTATTAATACTCTCAAAGAGAGTAAGAGACTGGGCAAAATGCCATAGGCTTGGCTGGCTACAATTTTGTACATTCATGGATTTCTAATTGTCTGCCTAAAAATGTGTAACTGCTTTTATCACATTCTATAGAGAGTTATTAGAATATCAATGATGGTCAGAAAATGTCAATATCAAACTAAGTCAAAGATGTTTGATATTGAGATCAGCTCAATTACCTATGTTATAGAGTAATAGCATCATGAAGCTTCTCTGCTGGAGGGTTGAGAATGTAAGTTAACAGACCAAAAATTGGAGAAAAAGAAGGGTGATGAGGATAGCCAATATTTTGGCTCTAGCCCTTCAAGGTCAGTAAGGACTCAGGACATAAGAGAACCTGTACTGTAATATCCTATAACTCAGAGGTGTCCCAAATTTTCTGATCAAGGAGATTATGGGACCTCAGAGTAAAGATAAATGAACTATAGTGTGTCTAAGGAGAGTCACCCAGAGAAAAACATTCAGGCTTTCACAGAAAGCAAACTGGCCAAACAATGGCTGTGACTCATCCTGAAGGCTGACACTGACAACAGTTCTACAAAACACTGTACATGGTTCCTAAGTCAATCCTGAGGGGATTTGACCTGGGAAGATACAAAAGGTGAATATTTCATTATATAGGTCTTGCTTTAACTTGCCCTTGATCGACCAGCAGAAAAGATTAATTATGAGGCATAAAACACAGAGGTAGATTAGTATGATAATCTGTAAGAGGCTTAAATCAACAGCCTCCAACATTGCCAGTTTCACCAGTAACCCAATGCAAATAAGGAACATTGGACTATGTATACAACTACTTCCTCTCAGTTCAAAGAGATTTTTTTCTTTCCTTACCAATATTGATCAGAAAATTTATCATGTCTACACCCTGTTTTCTGTTTAACTATTATGAGGACATTATGCAATGTGTCAATTATTGTGAATGTACTACTAAAGTGTTTTGAAACTATCACATTGTTATTTCTTATGAAAAGTAATAAAAAATAAATAAAAGCAAAACAAAGTACAAAATACTCTCAAAGAACATGCTCAATAAGGAAGGCTAGTTATCCATAAATGAAAGAAAAATACTGACACCTACCATAAATTAATTAGAATTCAATTGGATTTTGGAAGTGCAAAAGGCTAAGTTAGTGACCCTTCCATTTCTGAATGGAAATATGTCTTCCTTCCTCGATACTACAACTTCCATGGCACCCCCTGATGCACTTTCAATCGTCTCCTGTGGCCAACCAGTTGGTCCAGGTGTCACAGTCTGCCACAGTGGCCAGGGGATGTCATCTGATTGAGGCATGCAGAAGCAAATGGATATTGGTGATAAGTGTGGATGTTTTCAGTACAGTTGAAAAGGTGAAATCTAACAGAAGCTTTTTAGAAAAATAACGTGAAACTTGAATTTACAGACATAAGAATATTAATTAGGATGCAAAGTAGAAGAGAACTTAAAATAATCACTGCTTCTTTATGTACCTGGTGGTTCTTAATTCCAATCCTGTCGTTTTCCTGCATTAACAATGCTCTAAATACACATGTGGTATAAGGCCAAAAAAGGTATTTATTAAGATAAATTATTAGTGCATTAATTTGACTAAATTTATCTTGTCTACCACCTCATTTGTTGCTACATTTACATATGCATATCTGGCAACTGCCTTTTGCAATATGTCCACTGCTCTCACATAAGAAAACAGATAAGGGAAAACTGACCTACACTATACCCTTAGCGCAGCCTCATCCTGGCAGTGCCCTAAGAATTCAAGGGCAGGATGTTCAGGTGAACCAGTTTCTCTTCTTGGCCAAGAGCTCTTCCTCCACAAGATGCTTTGAGCAAATCCTCAAACTACTTACATCTCAGTCACCTTCACAAATCTAGGCACTCAGGTCAGGTGAGCTGCGTGTTGGAGAGCCACAGCTCCTCTGTCCTTCCTCTCCATCCCTGCATTCCTTCATGAACCCTGTAGAGCTCACTCTGCCATCACCAGTTCAACTATATCCATGTGCCCTTCTTGTATAAGTACTGCTTTCCTTCTAGATAAGTGATACGTGGCTAATCCTGAGGACACCTCTGATCCTTTCTTCTCTCCTCCCAGCCCTAGAACTGTTGCTTTCCTCAAAGCTTTGCCCTCGGCTCTGTGCACCCTCCTTCAGGGAGGTCCCACCCAGTTCTAGCACTTCTCATCCATCAGCATCTTTTGTGAGGAACTCAGACGTTCCCTTTCACTTCCAGACCTGGATGTACTTCCTAAGCAGCCAACCTTAAAGTGAACAAAGACCCAGTGGCATCCACCTGACCATCTAATCTGGGAATGGCCTAAATGCGCACCCAGATTCCTAGACCAAGAGATCTTTGTTGTATTTCTCTGGTTTTTAGATTGTATAATGAAATATATATGATATTCTTATGATGAATATACTATTTGACATAATACAAAAATTGTTCTCTAGTAAGGAGATGAAAAAGGGAAATATCCAATGGACACATCAAAACATCTAATATCAGTTTTAAAAATCCCTCATATAAACTACTTACTAACACATTTGCAAATAAGTTACCTCTGTAAAAACAGGCCTAACAACACATAAACTGATTTTGGGCATGGGGAGATCTGATGAGAACGCTGAGTTCTGTAGTACTGCACACAGAGTCTTAGAAACACAGCAGGTCGCTCTTCTCTTGTCCTCATACAGTCGCAGCCAGTCCTCCTCAAGCATCCTACACTTCACTCAGCATAGCAGACAAATAATCTTGTCTTTTATGAAACAGACTGACTGAGATGTGGTCCTTGTAACTGGAGCAAAGAGCTCAGTCCCACACCTGACTGACAGAGTTTTGGAAAAGCAACCCCCTGACTCTGGCCTGAAACTAGCCTAAGCAGGTGTGGGAGACAAATCACACCTGGTATTAAGCTTAGGAAACTTTAAACTGGAAAATTAAGCAGAATTTGGACTTTAGCAAAAATAACTGACACATGGATAAAATGTAAATTAAAACACAAAGGGTGGTACTAGAAAGGTTGATGAGTGGAATCTGAAGGGAGATACTAAGAGTGAGACACAAGGTTATGGCAGCGAGGTCAAGAGGGTCAGACGTTACCTCATTTGACTGAGAAAGATAATGTCTGAATGGATGTAAATTACCTCAAGAAATATTAGGACCCACAAGGGTATAACCTTGAAAATAATTTCTAAAATATCTCTCATATTCTAACGGTAGTGAGGTTACTCAGTCTTCATTTTTTTCAATCGGGTTTGGGAGACCCTACCTGTTTGTGGTGAGTGTATATTCTGAGAGAGACAGAGATAAACAAATGAAAGATTAACCATTGAATGCAATTTCCCTGTAAATAAGCACTCATGTAAGGTGCTGGCTTCATTACATTATTGTATACTCTCTTCATAAATGAAAAAAAGACACACTCTGGGTGTTCAGTGATTTCTCCGTTCTCAACATCTGTCTCACTTTAGCCTTTACCAAAAGAGTGTGAATCGGAGAAGCAGATGTGTTTTTAGATTTGAATTTCAATATATATTTAAAATCCATGAACAATAAAAATGAGCAGCTGTTCAAAAGCGAACACAGTTTAAAACTGAAATTATCCATTTCTTGAGTCATATGCATACTCTTTACTATTAAAAGGAAAAATATGTTAATCACAACTTTCGTAATGACTTTTCTACGGCCTTTAAAATTTCCTGTACTTCTCTTATATTACCATATGTTAATCCTTAACGTACATCCACTGTAATGCATAGAGAAAGATGTAAACCATGAATGTTGAAATTAGTAAACTTCATTATTACTATGTATTTCTTTTATATATTGGACATCAATCTCAGAGCCTCACATTTTCCAGGCAGGCACTTGGGCCACTGAGCTCACACTTTATGGTCATGGACCCTTACAAAATATAGCCTTTTATATCTACAATTCTTCCTGGGATAATGATCCACTCTGGGTTTTTCTTCCCTTTGTATTCTTCTTTCTTAAGAATATTCTAAACTTGCTTAATTTTAATAGCTTGTCTGAAATGTTTGAGAGATACATAACAATAACAGTGTTTTTTCTTTGTTTATATTCCTGAAGTCTTTTTAGAATTTTTGGCCTCTACAAACTTCACAAGGATTGCCAAAATAATGATACATAAAATCGGTGTGATTATCCGTCTATGTCTTGTTCCTGATCCTCGTCTTGTTCAAGTTGTTTGGGGAAAGGCTTTAAATATTTCAATATCAAACATATGCCTTCCAGCTACTCTTCCCAAAGACTGATCAGTCTCTCCTCAACAACAATCTTCCAGATTTCCGTAAGAATGGGGAAATATTTTGGCGCTGGACCTCCAAGATTAGTGAAGACTCAGGACACAAGAGAACCTGTACTGTAACGTTGCTATTTCTTTCCTGTTGAAATTAAGAAAATTTCCAAAAAATGAATGGGGACACCCAAGCTTCTTGAAATTCAGCTTTTGTCTTCCAAACATCACCAGATTCTCTGGCAGAAGCCTCTAAATATTTCACTCTTCCTGAACTGGCAAATGCCTTGCAGAAAAACACTAGGATGGTGAATTTGATTCACTTTGCTGTCCTAATTCTAAGGTCATGGCTTTTAGTGCTGGTAGCTTCCCCATTTTTCTCCTTCACTGTGAAGCTTCATAAAGTTCTAGCAGCTTTTTTTTTTTTTTTTTTTACTTCTGATAGTCAGATCTTCTGGGATTTTCTCACCCTTGTTCCACACATCAGGTAAAAATCATCGAATGGCCTGATGAGGAAGGGATGCCCAAAATGTACATCACACCACGCCAGACAGGCACTGAGCTATGTCACTGTCCCATAAGTCATGGAACTGCCACATCACCTGTAACCTATCTGCCTTCAATTTCTGCAAAATCAGACCACCTTCAAAATACGTGCAAGCTGCTATCTGATTGGTGGAAGAGGTGTTGGGTAATCGAGGCAGAAGTTAGTCCTGACTGAGGCAGTCCTCTATGTATTTAGTTAAAAACCCATCTCCACTTTCCTCTGCAGCTTCCCTATTTTGATTACATTTTGTTCTACCCCAAATCCCTCTATCTGTAGCTCACTAAATACTTTCTCTCAAAATTGAGTGCTTAAAATATTACCCAAATCAGAAATCTTTTTTATTTACATAGTCTAATATTTTCATCAGGTACATTGTCTTATCTAATTTGTTTCTTTATTTGTCAGTTGCTTATTTACATAAATGAGTAAACACCACCCATTTAAAAATAAGAGTTCCGAGATCTTGGTTAAACAGAAAATCAAAGGTATAGCTTCATTTTGCACATTTTGTAAAAAAAAAGTTACATGTGAATTTTGTACAAGCTGCAGATTGATATATAAAGATGATTTTTATTTCTAAGTATTTGCTGACTCTCTAAAATGGAAATTTGAGTCTTATATTGGCAGATTTTGTTTAATCTATTTTGATGTGAATTTGGTGGATTTTATGTTCAATGCTGAAATCTCACTGTGCATTTGGACTAGTGAGAAATGAAAGGCTCTATTTAATATCTTTTATGCTGCCAGTACCTCTGCACTGCAGCTCTTCGCAGTCACCATCATCTATAATGGGTTATGGACACCAATTCCCTTCATAGTAGAACCATTTATTAGACACAATTTCTAATACTAATCTCTTTATTGTTATTTCCATAAAAATATTCTGATTCCAAATGCAATAAAAAAGACAGAATTAAACTCCCTGTCTAATTTATACATGCAATCTACGGTTTCCACTCTCATGAGGAATTAATAAACTTCAGTATCTACGACAACCAGTTTGCAGAAAGGGACGGAGTGAATATTTTACTGTCCTCTAACTCTATTAAACAAGTGTGACGACAACTGGAAGCTTCTGCTTCTATTCCTATAAGGGGGTATCAGGGAATCTTAATGAATTTTCCTCACAGGGCAGTCACAGCTCAGCAAAGATTACATGGCCAGCAGCACCATAAGAAATACTGCTGGATCTTCTGTTCTTTTGAGCATTTCCAGAAACCCCGGATGTTGATTGTAACTTTGAGATGAAGCTAAGATTGTACGACCCAATCTGGATGGTCACTGGTTTACATTGCCAAGAAGAGAAAAAAGAACACGACATTTAAGAATTGTAGCATTTCTCACTGCAAAACAAGAAGTACTGAGCACATCACTCCAGAGTGGCAGGAAGTACTGAGCACATCACTCCAGAGTGGCAGGAAGTACTGAGCACATCACTCCAGAGCGAAAACTCAAATCTACCTGTAGCCCTAACCACATGAACAAGCAGTGCAGTTTCTAGGGACCCTTGGCAAGATGCCTAAGTTGGAATAAGTTGGTCATGCCCAAAGCATAGAAGACCCCAAAGCCCTGAGTGGCTAACTGCAGGGCTATTGTAAGCCCTGCTCCTCGTGCCCATTTTTCCTGCAGGAGCAAAAAATCTGGGTTTTACAATTTTAGAAATTTTTTTAATTTTTTTTCTAATTTTAGAAATTTTTGTATTGTGGATATTTCATTTTTTTTTTGTTTGGTTTCTATTTTCCTATATATTTTGGATGTATATCAGTTATGTAATTATACACAACTAGTACAGAGTTTATATTTTGATTTTATTTCTTTTATGTTTGTTTACCAGTTAATCTAATCTAAAATTATAGCTTAAATTTTTTTGACTATGCAATTAATGATAAACTATACATTTTATAAATATACTCTTATTCCATCTTATTTCAATTTGTCAATTATTTTAAAATACTGAAAACAGTAAATGGTCATTTTGTCCCTTTTTGTAATATTTTATGCTATGTTAGCTGTTATAATATTCCCTTTTATAGTATTTCTAATTATGTGCATTTATAAAAAATAGAATTATAAGTAGTTGAATATTTTTGTCTATGATTATTATAACTACATAAAAAATTCTTTGTAAGCTTTAAATAAACACTGAATTCTAAATAAATGCTGCCTTCTCACTTTGAGAGCGCCAAATCCTAACCACTAGACCACCAAGGAAGTTTGCCTTCTCATTTCGAAAGTCATTTAATTCATCATGAAATTTACTATTTATGTCCCATGGTTGCTATTTTACACAACTATTGGTCGCTCTATTATTGAATATCCTATAGAAATATACATGCATATTTTAGGAAAGAAAGAAGGAAATCAATGGGAGAAAAAAAGTTGTTAATAAAGTGCAGTTCTAAATACTGTACATTATTTCATAATATTATATTATTTAAGTTAATCTTTACAACAATAACTCACCAAAAAATAAGGCATAGAATTTGGCACAAGATGAATAATAAAAAATGAAGTCCATTGTTTTGATGGTACAAAGAATTTCAAAACAGGGACAGAAGACCGCTATACAAAGTTTGGTCCTTCTAAATGTAGGACACAGCCACGGGCCTATGACTGGCAATGTCAAGGCCAAGGAAAAGGTGTGTTTCTCAGGTGAAGGAATGAGAGTCCTAGGAAATCAAACAAGTCTGCCAAGATGCACAGAAGATCCCATTGGCTGTCAATTCTCCTTTACCTTGTAGGAGGAATTGAGGGAGCAGAAGCAATGCATTCTCACTGTGCCTAACATCACACGTATAAAATTAAAGCCTTAGATATTTTTCATAACCCATGGCCTTCTGTAACAGTGTCCAACAGTGTAATAAATGCAGAAATGTGCATAAATGTATGTATAAAGAAGTACTGCTCAGAATTGAGACTAAAAACCATAATGACATAAGTAGATAAAAGAAAAATTGGATAGGATTAGGAAAGTCAGTTTTAAATCTTTTACTAGACCAAATTTAAAAAAAAAATAGCAAAGAAAAATGTATAGAGAATAAAACTAAAACAAATACAAGCATATTTTTGCCTTATTGGTGGGGCAGGAGTCTATATTCGACAGTCACACTGAGCACTACCATGCCCTGACACACTCTGGCCTTGCCTTTCACCGTACACAGAGAAACCAAGCTTCTAATCCACGTGAGACACAACGAGACTTAAGAGACAAGGATGTCACCAATTCCCATACTGGCATGTTTAAATCCTAATAAGGAAGACAGATTCACTTGTACATACATGCCACAGAAATGATCTCTAAAAGTATAGCCTTCACACGTACATACAAAACATCCAAGGAATAATTATGTTCAGAAAACAGTAATAAGAAAATTAATTGATTGACAAAACTTCATGGTGATGTCCTGCAATGTAGATTTAAAAACATTTTGTCATAATCACCATATATGAAAAATGTCCTTGGTGGAGTGTGTGCACTGATGCTAAGTACACTTAGTCCTGGGAGATTTTTTTCGTTCACTCATTGGGTGACCAACTGTAGTGGTAACAATCCATGTTCCATAAGACTTGAGAGCACAGTGGCAAATATGTAAAAAAATGCATTATTCTGTAATTTCTATTCTAAAGAATGAAATAGATCTCTAGAAGTAAACAAACATAGGTCAGGTAGTTAAAAAATGTTATAAAGATTTATTTACCAGGCTAAGGGAAAAAATGAGGAAAATTTTGTTGTAATTAAAGTTGTGTCTAGAGGGCCCCGGGGGATGCCTCAGTGGTCTAAAGCACCTGCTTGGGAAAGCTTGGGCGGCTTCAGGGACTGCGGTTCGATCCCCGGCACCACATGCTGCACCAGCTCTGCCCTGGGGCGGGCTGAGCTGGCCATAAAAATGAGTGAATAAACAAACAAGGGTTCTGAAACAAGAATAAAAATAATAAATAAAATTAAAAAAAAATAAAGTTGTGTCTAGAGCTTCACATGCTTCTCCTGAAGTGAAAATAATGTCTTCTACCCAGTAGATTCCCTTAGTTTTTATTGAATTGTACTCTCAGAAAACTTATATTTGCATACATCAAAAATGCTTCCATGGGAGCCGGGCGTGGTGGCTCACACCTGTAATCCCAGCACTCGGGAGGCTGAGGCAGGAGGATCGTTGTGAGTTCGAGACCAGCCTGGGCTACAAAAGTGAGCTCAAAGCCAGCCTGAACTGCACAGTGAGACCCTGTCTCAAAAAAAAAAAAAAAAAAAAAAAAAATGCTTCCATGGGAATAATTGAAAGTAATAAATTTAATCCTTCAGCTCTGACTGCTTTCTTCTCTGGGATAAGAGTTTCCTCCCCCCCAAAAAGAAGAGGGTGTACTGATTTTCACAGAGTTGGTGTCTTTCTGAAAATTGATTCAAAAATTAGTGTGTAAAGTTCCTGCCTGTAAGTATAATCATTTTCATTTGTGAATCTGAGCAGAGAAGATTATAAGCTGTCAAGTGTTCCCACAGTTTCTGCCCATGACAGAATGATGGGTCCACAGCCTGTATTTAAAAACCCAGCTGAATGCATAAAAATAGTATTTAACTTTCATAGTCATTATGAACTGAGGCAATTTATTGAACCCTTCAATCAGGAAGGGAAACAAAAGGCGGGACATAGATGAATGACTCATTTCTTCATGTGTTGTCTACATAGTGTTATTCTGATAATTGGATGATCTGAAGTTTAAATGAAATTGCATTAATGTATTTTAGAGAAGAGATAACCACAAAATGTTTTAAATGAAAACAACATGCTGTAAAGACTGGAAGAATGTTATGAAAAAACATCTTGTAATTAGAAGCATATAAAACTCATGCATGATATGGAAGAATGAAAACATGCTGAAATTTAAAATAAAAGGCAAGTGACAGAAATTCCCTTTCCACCTAGAAATTCGAGTGAAAATCTTGCATGGCTCTTCGCATCCCAGTGCTGCAGAGGATGAGGCAGGAGGATTGCCACAAATTCCAGGTCTTCCTGGGCTACACAGTGAGCTCAAGGCTAACCTGAACTACATACTAAGATTCTGTCTCAAAACAACAGCAGCAATGAATATTTGAGGACTATTATTTACATAATTAAGTCGATCAAGTTTAAAAAAAAATCTGAAAATGACTCACACAACTGTCAATAACAACAAAATATGTGTAATTTTGTGAAACATCTACCAGTACCTTTAAACATCACTTATTAAAGCAATTTTACTCTATAAGTTCCAATACAAAGAACATTAGGTCTTAGATATAGGTGGGACATAAGTAAAAATATGGTGCAGAAAATCTGTGAACTGTCTGAAATTGTTTCCAATGGGCCTCTGTTCAATTTTCATAGGTGTAAGCAGAGTACAGTCTCTCTTCTGAATATGAATCCCAAGCCCATTCGAGGTTCTGACATCTGGAAGGAAGGCTGAGGTTTGGCTGTGGGTTCTTGAGGCAGGGTCTCTGGGATACAGTCTCTGGAGAACTTATAGAGAAAACTGCTCTCTCTAAACTAGCTCTTCGTTATGGACACAGCCAGGGATTTACGTCCCTACCCTTCTTGTCTTGTGTGTCATTTGTCATACTTTAAAAAATTAATGATAAATACAAGCTCCTTATCTAAAACACATTGCTATGTTGTTGAAAGACAACATTACTTTTTTGCATAAAACAATTACTGAGTAATATTCATTTCTCTCTTTCACATTTGAAAAGAATTATTCCAAATGGCAGTTTTTCATGACCAAAAATTAACAAGTATTGGAGAGTGCTGCTTTATTGAAGGCCCAAGTCACACCAAAGCCTGGCAGGACGTGCTCTTCCTTTTATCCTCAACTGGAAACTCTTACGGGCAGTAACAACTTGCAGCAGTGTGCTATGGATCAATTACAAATACGATCCTTTTATTTTATGTGGCATTAATTTAATTTTGTAACATTAAATTTCATTAAATTCTTGCCAAATAATTTATAAAATAATGCCATTGACTTTCTCTGAAGAGGGGATTAAAATTCCAAAGAACAAAGAATACACTTTCATCAGAGCCCCTCCAAATACTCCATGTGCAATGACTCATGATGTCTTCATTGGCATATTTTCATTAGTCTTCCTTTATTATACCTTTGCAATAATATTTGGGGCTAAAGTTAATACTGTACTGAAAATCTTTATTTAAAATAACATTCCATTAAAAAGGGCTTATTTTCCCCGGCGTGGTGGTGCACGCCTATAATCCCAGCACTCGGGAGGCTGAGGCAGGAGGATTGATGTGAGTTCGAGACCAGCCTGGGCTACAAAAGTGAGCTCAAGGCCAGCCTGAACTGCATAGCGAGACCCTGTCTCAAAAAGACAAAAAAAAAAAAAAAAAAGGGCTTATTTTCAAAAACTAATAATGACAATGATAATGATAATAATAATAACAACAATAACAACAGCATTAATAACACAACTGGGCAATGCCTATGGGGACTCGTGCTTTTTTGTAAGTGTAACCCTTCCTCTAAATAATCAATTCAGCCATGAGCCACTAAGTGGTGTCCAGTTAACTGAAATGTCATCATTGCTAAACAATGGGAAGGGCTGGGGATATTGCTCAGTGGCACCTCCCTGACAAGTTGAAGGTCCTGAGTTGAAAGTCCATGCCAAAAAATTAAAAAAAAAATAAACAAACAATAAGAAAATAGATTATGCATTTCCAGAAATACATTTTCTGTAGCCCCAAAACCAGCTATGGGATTTCCTGGATATCATGGATACAGGAGGTAATTTGTTACATGTTTGTCTGTGACACTGCAGTGTAACAATAACTGATGAACTTAAATTGCTGTTCCAGTCGTTTTTACTTTGCTGCCTATGTGATGGATTTGATTTCGAAACAAATCCATGCCCACATACATTTCAAAGCCAATATACATACATACACACCTTTGTTTACATGCACCCTGAACACTGAACTGATGTATCTTTAAATTATGATGACACCATTACTTGTAAGTTATTGAAAATAGTTGCTAAGTATATTGAAATTTCAGGTTTAGCAAAATGTGCACTACATAAACTTGATGCAGCCTCCCATTTTATTACTCTTGGTGATCAACATCTAAACTTCATATGACTTTGAGAAGGAATAGTCTAATTAATACCCACAGGTTTGCTGGACTTAGTAGATTCAAACTTCAGCTTTAATGAAGAGTTAGTTTCATATTAAGTTGGTTATTTGATGCATGATGTAAAAGTTAATATAACTATAATCTTTCAAAAACATATTCAATATGATTATATAGAACAATATATCATATGTGAAATAAATCAGATCCACATGTGCAAACATCATGTAATCTTGCCAATGAGAGAACTTGAAAAGGTACTGAAAATCTAAATGGTGCAACAGATACTGTGAAAGGGAAAGAAACTGGTCAAGGAGAAGGAAAAACTGGGATGGGGAAAAGGACAAACCAAAGAAGGAAAAAGATGCATTTAGGTATATATGCAGAATATTTGGGATAATTGTGTTTTTGATTTCTGCTGGCCTTTTGAAAGAAGTAGTTACTGCTTTAAAAATTTTTACTGATATTTTTTCTCTGCTTTGAATTTCTTATAACTTCTTTGTTATTGTTTTGTTTTCTCTTTAAATGAATCTGTTATGTTTATATCTGATAATCTGAACAGCTAACTTGAAGGTAGCATCATGTAATGCAGCAACCACTGCCTAATTCTTATTACTTCATCTAGCCAAATCTTGCATCGTTTCTTTTTTCTAATGTATTTAGCACGAGTTTCACTATACAGATCAGACTTATAGTGATTCTCCTGTTTTCATCTGCTGAAGCACTAGGATTACTGGGGCACACCACCACGCCCAGTCTCGGTCAGTGTCTCAGTGCACCCTAGGGTTGGGGCTGGCACTGCACACTGCCTTGTATTCTTTCTAATGCTATTTTTCTTTCTATCATCAATTTGTATTCTTTAAGAATGAAACAAAGAAAGAACAATATAACAGAGCAGTAGACCGAATCTTTGGTACCCAAACAAATAGCAAAATATTATATTTTCATTATAAGACATAGCATTACCAACATTACAAAATTCAGAGATGCAGGAGTATATTTCATTGTTGGGAAATCTCAGGACCAGTTTATTTCTAATTGGAACGGATAAATAATTATTTTCCGTTGCTTTCTCTTCCCAACTCTGCAAAGCCTAAAGAGAAGCACTTTTTAAAAATGTATTTGGTTGTTGCAGGGTCTCACTACACAGCTTGTACTCATAGTGATCTTCCTGCTTTCAGCTTCTTCAGTGCTGGGATTATAGGCATGAACCACCACACCCAGACTCTTGCCCAGCTCAGCCCACCCTAAGAGCGGGGCTGGCATGGTGCATGGTGCCAGGGATTGAACCATGATCCCTGACCTTGCTTAAGCTTGTCTAAGCAGGTGCTTTTTAGTCTACTGAGCTATCTCACTGGCCAAAGAGAAGCAATTTTTAAGAGTTCGACATTCTTCAAAAACACTCTATTGGAATCACAATCTAGAATTGTAACTCAGTCTTCCAAAAAAAAAAAAAAAAAAAAGCCAATAAAACCATTCTAACTTATTTTAAATATCTCTATTTTATTGAAAACATACTTGGGAAAATATCAGTAATTCATTTATAAGACTAGAATGTTAACTTTTGAGTTGGCTTCTAAAAATATGGAGAATTTATGTTTTCTGAATGTTTTAGTTCTTCTCATTAACCTTCGTTAAACAAGTTATGTATGTGTCTAATGCATCCAGTTTGAGAATGTTAAATGGAAATGCATTGAAAGAAAAAATAACGCAATAGACAGTTGTAAGAAATTCAAAAGAAGAAGGAAAAAATAAAAAGAAAAGAAATTTAAAGATCAACTGTTCCTTTCAAAAGACCAACAGAAATCAATAGTACAATTATCCAAATCATCGTGCATATATACCTACATATACCTTTACTACTTCTTTCATTTGTATTTTGTTTTTTCTTTAAAGAGATCGTACATGTTTATATCTGTTACCCTGAGCAATTAATTTGAAGAGAGCATTGTGTAATATAGCAACCACTGTTGAACTATTAACTTTGTTTAGCGAAATTTCATATTATTTCTAATGCTAATTTTTTCCTATCACTATTTTGTATTCTTTAGAAAATAAAAATAAAACAAATAAACAAATAAATACATTTTTACTGTTTGCTATGTTTAATGATTAAAAAAGCAAGTGATCCTTTTAGATCTTTGCTACTAGTGGATCCCAAAGTATTCTCTCTGAAAAGTGTCTTAAAAAGACGTTGACAGTCAAAGTCACTTTTAGATTCAAATATTCTCTTCTGTGTAATAACAGTGAATCTCTTGACTACCTGCAGGAACAAACTGGGCTGGGGAGATAGCGCAGTAGAATAAGTGCTTGCCTTGCAAGCATTTAACCCAACGTCCTGAGTTCAATCCCTGCTACTGCAAAAAGTAAAAGATAAAAAAAAAAAAAAAAAAAAAAAAAAAAAAAAAAAAAAAAAAAAAAAAAAAAAAAAAAAAAAAAAAAAAAAAAAAAAAAAAAAAAAAAAAAAAAAAAAAAAAAAACAGGAACAAACTAAAACAATGAGCACATTCTGAAATCTTAAATATATGTTTCATAAAAGAATAAGATAGAATGACAAATACCAAAACATGGTTTCTATCTTAATCAATGGGAAAACTTCTCACTATAAATTTGTAATTCTTAGACTTTTACAAGTTTGTATTTTCAGATAATTTAAATGAAAGTTTTTTACTTAAAACACAAACCATGTTTTGCGTGTGCACATGCATGTGTTTATGCAAGCATGCAGGCATGCCTGCATCCAGCCATGCACTTGTTGATGGTTATGTAAATATTTTTATTTTTTTAGAAGTTTGTTGAATTACACCAACATTAAGATGTGATAGTTATACAGGGTCCAACATGATATGATCTGAATTTTTTTAGTTCCATATCTGAAACTCCCCACAGACTGTACGCTTTGACAAATTTAATGTGCTCATCTGTCTATATATTTGGTAACTACCTGGTATACAGTCCAGAATCATGTAAGTTGTTATTTAATCAGATACACAGAACTGATCACGCAATCTTCTCTACCTGAGTTCATTCAAATTAAAAGATGTGTCTCCTATCCTTAGCATAGGACTTTCCAAGGATTTATACAATGACACTATCAAAAGGGGGACGCATCTTTATATACATCTAAGTCTCTGAGCAAGTACCACAATAGAACACATCTGACGAGTTCAGCGACTTTCTTCAGTCCGGTAAATTGGGAAATACTGCTGTGACTAACAAGAGTAATTTGCTTATGACTAAATTTGAGTGCATTTCGAAGAGATCATTTTCTTATTTATGCTTCTAAAATAGATGTTATTTTTGGTTCTTTTGTTTGATTAACTTATTTAGATATGAAATATGGGTTTATGTTTCTTTGTTTGGGTTTATTTGGAGATGGAAGGGGATTGGATAAGCAGTGATTAATCTTTTGCTTCATGAGCGCAAAAGCTAGAGAAAATCTTCTTTGAAGTGGCAGCAGAGATAATATAGGACACAGAAGTTATTTTTCAAAAAGTTTGTAGGAATTATAAACATCCCCGATAATTACACATTCTCATTTCCTTTTGACTATATAATATACATGTGAGACTGTTTCCAATAGCTGTTGAGTTAAAATATAACCATAAAACTAAAAATTAAAAAGTAGAAATTAATAGTGAATTAGAATACATTTGCTTATAAATATCATTATTTAAGATGAGCTCATATACATATACTATTTTCATATCCTCAAAAGGATCTATGTACTTTCATGTACATTCGGGTGTCAGAGCCTGAGGTCCTCAGCACCTCCCTTCTCCTTCATCCCATCAGCCCCTCTTGCATCTTGCAAGCACCTCCCCTGTCCGGCACAAGTGATCTCACTTCAAAATCTTCTTCCTTTATTATTTTCTTCCCTGATTTTATGAGTTCCCAAAGGTGATTGCTTTCTTCATTGTTTATTTCCCTGCTGGAAAGGATATCTGAGAGAGCAGTTTCATTTCCTGTTTACCGCCTACAACTCCATCTGGGACACTTGGCAAAAGTCAGATACACTATAAATACTTGTTTGAAAAAGAAGGAATAAACGAAATATTTGATAAAGCTAGTCTGCAATGACTAGCCTAGTGGATTCCCTAATCTCTCCTTATGTAACATCTTTATTGCAATCTTTCTGATTTTAATGGGAAAATATCCCATCTCTTAGCTCAAGCTTTTTATTTTAAAAAAAATCTTTAGCCCAAATCTTGGAAACTAAGGCCTTTATCACATCTCCTGTGAAGTTCCACTTCCTCTTTCATTAGTAACCAACATACCAACAATGATCTACCAAATTAGAGTACTAATTAGCCAAATGTGCACTTCCTAAGTAGACTGACTATCTCCTCACTGGTTTCAACTTGGGTTTAACATCTACTACCTGAAGCAACACAAGCAGGAAAGGCTTAGTACGTCTACTCCAAGAATCCTCCCTAAATTGTACTCAGGTTTTCAGAGTAGAGATTTTAATGAGGCGTCTTGGCCTTATATGGATAAAGATAGAATCAGTCACCATTAAATTTCCCACTAAATGGGAAAGAAAAATTTTGGTGAAGAGGGAAGCTTTATGGTTGAATTTACTCTGCCTATCACATAAGATATGGCAATTAGTAATGCTAAACTAGTAATATTTAGTAACAATAGTCTTTCTTATATTTCACCACACCATGAATCATCATACCATAATATGATGGTAAAGAAAATCTCTCATCAGAATTAGTTGAGACCACTTCCTATAGAGCTTATTTTCTTCCCTATGACTTGAGGAAAATAACTAACAGGATTATTGGTGACTAAGTATGTGTGGTCCAGTACTTAGCATTACATAGGAAGTACAGCATGAAGATCTTCAATTTTTGTCCCAGGTTTTGCTAGACACACAAGTCCCACTAACATACAGAAACAATATTTATATCTTGCACATGCTACATATCCACTGCCACCTGTCACCATGTAGTTTTCTTATTTAGCTAAAGGAGCAGTAGTGATGTGTCATTCCATGACAGAAGGAAAAGAGGAAGAAGCTGAGAATCCATCTCCTGGAGGGTTTTCACAGTTTCTGCTTGGACTGTTGTCCTCTTGTTTCCTTGGTCAAGATTGTTCCCAAGACTGGGCTTGTTTTCGGTGGGGGAAACATCCTTCCTCATCCCTCCCACCTCAGACAGCCAAGTCAGTCACACAGCAGCCAATGTGGAAGACAGAATCAGGCACAATAATCAAAATCATTACATGCAGCCCAGCTGTTTCTGTAAATCAAGGGCTTGGCTTAATAATATAGGTATTCTCAGAACAATTAATATTGATGATTTAAAAAATGCTGAACAATGCAATGTGAACCTCGCTTGATCTAGTTCATCATTTCATGATTGCTTAGCCAGATCAAGTACACAGAAAAACAAACAATTTTGCTGGATATAGTGGTACACACCTGCAATCCAAACAGGTTTGGGAAGCTGAGGCAACAGAATTGCTATGAGCTCAAGGCCAGCCTGTATTACAAAATGAGTTCAAAGCCAGCCTGAACTGCATAATCAAACCCTGTCTCAAAAAGACAAAAAAGAAAAACACTGTTTAACCAAAAATAAATATAAGCACTATTAAGCCGCCTACAGTAACTTACAAGAACACAAGATCACCATAAAAATGAGTACAAGTTCATAATCATAAAAGTAAAACAATTTCACAAGGTATTTACTAATTCTAAGATGTCATAATTGTAATCATTTTTTAATTTCAAAATGAAAATGTGAAACTCTAGTAAATTATTCCACAGGGAGAATAATTACAGGATCAATTAACTTTAAGCAATGTTGAGCTGGATAAAATTAAAGACTTTTCTTAGCACAGAATATATCAGAGTCTTTGGCCACCTGTGCACAAGAACATCTCTTGGAAGGTATAGTAACCAACAGAAGTTGCATCATTTGGGTGTAGGAGTAACCAGAGAACCAGCACATATATTGACCAGTCTGAGAAAACTCATGCTCCTGAAACTGTTCAGCAAAAATACGAGAGATTTGCCTTTACTCATCGCAATACAAGTTATAGTTTCAATTATGTAACAATCAAATACATTATTCAGAAAAAGTCAACTTATATCAAGAGAGAGTAAGAGTGGAGGCAAAACCTACAATAACAAAAGTAAAAGATCACCTGTAAAACCATTTCAGACAACAAAGTACATTTCCAAGAAGGGAGCTAGAAGAAGAGGTGTGGAACACCAACTTGAGGATATTAATTAAAGCAAATAGGAAGTGAATACTTGCAAAATCGCTGGAAGATGATAATGGACGCAGAAATATGGAACCTAACAATTACAGGTCTTTTCCCAGAAGAATCAAGGTCAACAGGACCATAGTGATACACAAAGAATGCCTGAAGGAGACATTTTGAATTTACAATCAGATCTTAGTATGAAGTTACAAGCAATGTCATGGAAAGACCAGGGATCAAAAATTTCATTATGTGGATGGGACATAGAAATAGATCTCCTACAAACGATTATATTTCTTATGAATAAAACACCAAAAGAAATGCAAATTACAGAAAAAAATTGTCATTTGAACTATTGATTTCTAGGGTAAATAGATGTCACATGTGGGAGCTACAGAAAAAAAGTACTAGCTATTCAACTTTTCAGAAAATAAAATGCCCAAATAAAATTTCAAAAAAATTTACTTAAAATGCTTAACATAGAAACATAAGGGAAGAGAAAAGCTCTCAAAACTACAAGAAAAGTACAACATGATTATCATTACATATTGTCTGACTATTACCTAGACTGCTTAGTTTTAATGATCATTATAATTACACTTATGAAACTCAAGGAAACCCTAATGCTATCAGAAATGGAAGCCTATAAAATATTTATAAAAATGTCATTTGTGTATTTTCCAAAATCAAAACTTGCTTTAACTTCCAATGAATAGCACAGAGAGGAAAATAGAGAATGCTAAATGCTTTATCTTAAATAGTTGAAGAAGAAATGATACCATTACATTTTAGCCTGGATAAATGTAATAAAATACTGACAATGTTTTCAAAATAACATGTTAGTCACTAAAGGAAATAAAAATGTTTGTTTTAAAAGTGTTGGAGAATAAAACCTACCTACGAAATATTTCATACAAGAGTTTTTAAAAACACAGAAAAATTTAAATGCTGTTAAGAAAAGATACAAACAACTTCTAGGAATAAAACAAAAACATAACTGATAGTAAATGAAAATAATTTTATTTCCAACCACTAAAAGATTAAAAAACTTGATAAAATGCAAAGAAAGTCATAAACCAAAGTGTGATGGTCAAGAGGCAAATCTTGCTCCAAAGAAGAAAGATGGATAGAGGTAAAAGGATCAGCAAGGACTTAGGAAGAACATAGAAAAAAAATGGTGGCTTCTACTTGGGGCTCTATAAAATTAAACTGGATGGTCATATAATTTTGTTATTTGACATTTAAATGTTGATGAATATTTGAAATTAAGAATGTTTTTAGTCAACTTTGACACTATTAATCCTTGAAAACTGTTAGAAACAAAAAATGAGAATCTGGTTATTATTAAAAATATCCAGTGGTTTTCTATAATAACTGAAATCCAAGCAAGATAAAGAATGTGAAAAAAATGGCCCATAGAAATGAGTTATGTAATATGTCAAGTTTGCCTCCTATTCTAAGCAACCTTCATGAAATATCCATATGCCATTTATCAAAGTTTCTTATATACATCATATACTGGATGAAAACATTGAACTATCAAGAGACTACAAAGATAGGCCACGAAAAAGAACATATTTGTGCAAGGCATATGTAATAAGACTGCTATCTGAAATATAGTAAGAATAATTAAATCTGAATATTGAAAAGAATGGGGCCAGCAAGATGGCTTAGCGGCCTAAACCACCTGCTTAGGCAAGCTTAGGCAACCACAGAGACTGCAGCTGGAACCGGCACCACATGCTGTGCCAGCCACACCCCCAGGACAGGCTGAGCGGGCCATAACACACACACACACACACACACACACACACACACAACGGGAGGGGGGCTGAGACATCAACAGATACTTCATCAAAAATATAGGTAGCATGGCCAAAAGGATATAAAAAGCACTCTACATTCCATGTAGTGAGGGCAGTGCAGATTAAAACAACAAGGAACATCATCGCGCCCACCTGCGAGAATGGCTGACATCTAGAGCCCTCACAGCACCAAATCCTGGCATGGATATAAAACAAAAGACACTTCCTCACTGTGAATGGGAATGTAAAATGTGAGTCACTTTGGAAAACAATTTGGGATCTTTGTGAAAAACAAAATGTACTTATATGATACAATCTAGCAATCCTGTTCCTTGGTATTTATCCAAAGGAATTGAAAATTTATGACTGGAGAAACCTGCATACAGATGTTTGTAACAGCTTTATTCATTATGTCCAAAGCATCTAAGCAATAAACACATCTTTCATTGGAATAATTAATAAAGCTATGGCACATACAAGCAATGAAATATTCAGAGTTTGAAACAATGGTATAGAGCTTTCAAAATACATTAAAGAAACTGAAATGCATATTAAATGAAAGAAGACACACAGAGAGGGCTACACATTGTGTGATTTCATCTATACAACATTCTATAAATGACTAAACTATGGGGATACTACCTTGTCAGATACAAAAATTACATTTTTATGTTATATAGGTCTTGCTTTAACTTGGTCTCAAACATCCAGCAGAAAAGTTTAACCATAAGGTATAAAAGTAAAACCATATTAATATGCTGAGCTATAAAATGCTCAAGTCAACAGCTTCCAACATTGTCAATTCTGCTGATAATCCATTACTATTATGGATTATTGGACTATATATACAACTACTTTCTATTAGTTCAATGAGAAGAAACATTTGTACTAATAGTGTTTAGAAAAGTTATCATGCCTCCATCTTGTATTCTGAACAACAACTATGAAGACAACAATATGCATTGTATTAATAATTGTGGCTGTCCTACTATCAAAATTAATAAAATTAAATAAAAAAGTTCAATGTTTGCCAACAGCTTTGTCAAAGATAAAATGAACAGGTAGATAACAAAAGACTTTAGGGTAGTGAAAATGCTGTATATTTCTATATAAATATTTTTTTTCCAAATCCACAGAATGCAAACCACCAAGAAAAAACCTTAGTGTCAACTACAGACTCTGGGTAACAATGGCATATAAGTGTCAGATTATGAGACATAGCAAGTGACTCACATTGGAAATGTGGATAAGCGAAATTTTTCTGTATATGTCAAAGCAAAGGAGACATGGAATATCCCTGTAGTGCCTATTTGATATTATAGGAGGCTAAAATTCCTCTATAAAATAAGGTCTACTATGAAACACTGAATTCTTCTAATCCATGATTCCCACAAGCTATACTCAGTGAACCAATAGCATAAAACTTGAAAGAAGCATAAAAAACAAACAACAACAACAACAAAAAAAACATAGACTGAAATGAAATAAGAATTCTAAAAGTCAGATTTAAATCTGAAATGTGGAAATAAAGTAAGCCTGACACAGAGATTAGTGAAGTTGAAAGCTCTCGTAGTTAATTCTCAGTTAAGCCTAGCAAATGTTTCACCCTTATTTGCAGTCAACATAAAGGAGATTCCAGGAGGCAGAGTTACCAGTGCAAAGTCTGACATTCTAAGTGAGCTGAGCCCAGTCTTATCCCAAATCTACTTCCTATTCCAAGGATCTAGCTATGAAAAAAATCGTCTTGAATAAACTAACATCATAAATGGTAAATATTTAGTTGGCTAACCTGCCAACTCTATTTTTTGCCATATTTTAAAGCTTCTGAAGGTAGTATGTATCAAAAAATAGTTTTCATATGAAAATATGTAGTCTCACCTCAAAATAAGTTCACATTCACAGGAAAAAAAATACTGATTGAATTTTCTTCTCAAATGAGTTCTGAGCTTTAGGAGGAAAAGTGCAGTTTGATTTTAATTTAAATTCAAATCCTTCATTTGCTTTGGAAATACCTTTACAAAGAACTAAAATATAAAATGTTTAGGGAACATGTGAAATGACAGGCACAGACAGAACAATGCAGTGCAAAAAAAAAAAAAAAAACAAACAAACAAAAAGACAGAACAGCATTTAAAAGCAGTGCAAACTTTCAAGTTTTTTGTGGTACACAATGCATTTAAAGGATCTATGAGAGCTGCACAACTGATTTTGCAAAAATACTATCCATCAAAAAATAATACCAATCAATCATTAACTAATATGTGTACATTGCTTATGTTCAAAGGTTATTATTCATTTATAATCATGTTTTCTGAAAATTGAAATGCTCACAAACTATTTTTTCTTCCATGTGCAATGAAATTATAGATTCACTTTAAAATGTGTAATATGCCAAGGATTATGAAAAAATTTATAAAAATCTATGGGTTATAGCGGTGTATAATCTAAAATAGGAAAAAATTCACAAGAAAAAAATTTGCTTATAAAGATTTAAATTTTATTTTATAATGGATAGTAGCACTGATATTTCATACTATATTTTTCAATATGGACATTACAAAATGCTATAAATAACATTCATTTCCCTACTCCCAATCCTACTACATTAAATTGTTTCTAATTATTTACAGGGCTCTATAATTAAATGCTTCCAATCTAGAGACTAGGTCACATGAGTCACATTGGGATGCTACAGTACTTTTTGTGGGTCAGCACAGCCCATTGTAAGACAACTGTCATCTGAAGAGAAATTGATCTCTACTACTGCTTGGATCTCCAATTTCCTCTCCATGCCAGTCAATTAAAGCCCTGGGCTCCAGGTGGGAATGTAAGTGGGAATCTGATCCTTAAAAAATGAAACCTAGTGTAGAGCTCTTTAGGTCTTCAGGAACATGCCTTCAAATTAGAAGTCGCTTGCTGTTCTCTTTTGCTTCCCCTGATTTCCTCTCTATCTTGTGCTCCCCACCATTGCCACCCTGCTCCCCTGTGCTATACCTAAAAGCAATTGATCCAGAAGATCACGAACTAGAAATTCTATATCAATCAGACCAAATAGAGATATCTCTATAATTTTATAAATGTCTCACGTATATACTATAATAATGGAAAACTGATTGATGTTATGTGTACCCATTTCTAGTTGCTTCCATAGTCTGTTTGCAATTACTTTGTTCAATGGTTCAACGAAACTGATGAAATTGATTTTATTGAGATGGTGATATTAAAGTTGACAAAGGATTGAGTATGTGGCTCAGTGGTAGAACACTTTACTAGCATGGGTGAGGCTATAGGTTCAACCCCAAGAACCACAAAAAAATATAAACAAGTGTAAACTTTATTTGGGCATGGTGGTGCATGCTTCAAGAGGCTGAGGCAGGAGGATCACCATGAATTTAAGGCTAGTCTGGACTATACAGTGAGTTTAAGGGCAGCCTGAACTATATAGTGAGGCCTTTTCTAAAAAAAAAAAGAAAAAAGAGGGAAGGGGAAAGGGGAGGGAAAGGGGGAAAAAGGGAGGAGAAGAGAATGGGGAGAGGAAGAGGGGAACAGGATGGAGAGGGGACGGGGATGGAGGTGGGGAGTGGAAAGGGATGAGGAGGGGAAGAGGGGAAGGGAATGGGAAAGGAAAGGAAAAGAAAGAAAATAAATAAGGAATTTGCAAAGTTGAGAAGCATCATGAAGACTGAGATATTATTTTCTTTTCTACTAATATTCAAATAAAGTTAACAAGATTAATACATGAAACATGGTCACAATAATCAGGCTTGTTTCCAGGACTTGTTTTTTGGGCTCCTGCTGTCTAAATCCATGGTCCTACATTCCTTCTATTGTCTGAAGCTGAAATATTATTATATAATGTAGACCATTTAAAATATATTCCCAGCTTCCCCAATAATCTGTACAATCTTTAAACTAGAAGATAACACTTTATTTTAAATACTAAAATTCATGAGTATGAACTTTATTTGTTGCTTATTAAGAAAGTATTTCAAAACTGTAAAGGTTAATGTATCAGTAATATATTCCTTATGAGATTTAATTTCCTCTAAAGCTGTACCACTTATTTTAGAATGGAACAACACGCCATCACTAAGTGATGTGGCTCCCTGGAGCCTAAATGTAGAACTTTCTGATGATCTTATTAGATTACCATTTCCTATGGAGTCTGGGGCTAATATATGAAGTAGAGTGATCCAAACTCAAAATGTTCATGTGGAGCATATGAGAAGAAATAATTTTTCTTTAAAAAATCCTTAAATACTCCAAAGTATCCTTTGAAATTTATTACCATATTTCTATGTAAGATTTCACATTCACAGGAAGATAATAATTCCTAGGCTTCCCTTTGCTGCTGCTTACTGAACCTAGAGGCATCAGACCCTCACTACATTCAAGTGTCAACCTAGAGCAGTGGTTCTCAACCTGTGGTACGTGACCCCAGCAAGGGTCCAATGACCAAAACACAGGGGTCTCCTAAAGCCATTCCGAATCATAACTGTAGCAAAATTACAGCTTTGAAGTAGCCACCAAAATTATTTTTTCGTTTGGGGTCACTGTAACATGAGGAACTGTATTGCGGGGTCACGGCATTAGAAAGGTTGAGAACCACTGACCTTGAGGCTCTGCTATCCATTTTCACAGTCTTTCCAAAGAAGTCTTTATTACTCACCAAATGACTTAAAGGCCTTGCTCATATCAATGGAAAAAATATGTGCTGATAAATCTTATGATATGGATTATGATTAAGAAGGTCTAGGGTAGGAGTCTAAAATTAGGCATTTTGATCTGACACTGATAATACTGCTCCAAAAAACCATATACTAAGCACCAAAGATACAGTGATTAAGAATATGTTTTCCATTTGTTTGTTTTGTTTTGGTACTGGGGTTTGAACTCAAGACCTTGTGTTTGCCAGGCAGGTGTAGGTGCTTACACTGCTGAGCTATCTCTCCAGCCCTAAGAATATGTGTTTTGATGCTCAACCCAACATAATGAGTATCCTACCATTTATCAGTTTATGAGATCCTGCACAGCTTATTCCCTTGAGTTCTAATTTCTTCTAAAAAACAAGAGTACATACTTCATATTTTAAAAAACATTATAGAATTAATGAAAAATTTATATGAAGTCCTCACAGCATTATCTAGTATGTTGCAAGTATTCAGTAAGTTAGCTACTGCTTTATTGGATATAACTACAAATGGGCCAGCTGGGCTCTTCTGATGTAGTGTAATTATACAACTACCTAACCACTAAAAGTAACACTTCTTCTACACATGAAGCCATGTTATAACCTAAAATGAAATGAGAAAGCAATGACCTATAAAGTTGAATTGCAGGAAAATAATTGAGAATTTGAGATGCATTACCAATAATCTACTTGTCTATAACTAACCAGTTTTCAAGGGCTAGAATTTATGTCAAGAGTGTTTAATAAGCAAATCCATACAGAGCAAAGGCAGGCCACAGTCACTGGGTTTCTTGCTATTCTCCATCAGGTATAATGCTTAAATACACACTTTTCCTTTGGTAACACATAAAAGGTGATCACAAAACTGCAACTTCAGTACCAGAATGCGTCTTGCTTTAAAAATAAGTATGCTGTCGTTGCCTCTGCATTCATCCACTAGCAGGGACCATTATACAGTGACAACGTTCTGCTTCAGAAGCATTATCTCTGAATAATTACCTGCTTCTTCTCTCCAGGGACTGCTGTACTAACAGAATTGCTTTTAATGTGGTGTATGGCTGGTTTTACAGATTGCACATGATTACTATAAAAATATCTGCTTCCCCACACACAAAAATGAAGGGTAATGCTAGCCCCCTCATCATTTGAGCTTCAATTTAGTTCTTTTGCAGCATACGGATGGCAAAGGTCACCCTCACCTTTCTGACTACTCATCTAGAAAGAGAATTTGTGAATGGCTCTTTCATCAATGCAAGGACCACAATTTTAAAGAAAATACGAGCTTATCTGCTGAGTTTTCTATTCTCCATAAGCTCAGTGATTTCACAGAGATAAAATGCAGAGAGGCTGTGATTGGTATATCAGGGTGAGCAAAGAGAAAGCACGGATGTGCACTGAGTTCTACTCTCTTTTGCTTTATTTCATCTTACTTTGCTTTTGGTTTCAGCCAAGGACTGGCCCTAGATAAATCTGCATCCTGAATCCTCTGTTGACCCCTGTCTGTGGACAATTACTTCATTTCCCTTAGAGCTACAGATACTTTTAAAAGCTTTCAGGTGAACACTCCAAGACTCAAAGCAGGGTAAATAGAAGAACTGTAGTTACTGGAGCACAGAATATAGATGTTTATCTAGAGGATAGTGCTTAACTGGGAGTCGTGATAGAGGAAGTAATAGTGTTTACTTTCAATAAGGAAATGGCTTTTATATTTGGAAAATAAGAAAAAGCTAGCAGATACTGCTTATTCCAAATGAGATCATCTAAGAAATCATTGCTAAATAAAATGTATAATTTTGAAATTTACCTGTAAGAGCCAGGGATTTGATGGAAGGTAAATCCTCAAAGACTCAGATTGCTCCTCATTCAAGCTTTCTAGGAACCCTGAGGGCTTCAATCACCTTGTCCAAAATATTATTCTGAATAAACACACAGGGTTGCATATATTGGTGTTTTAAATAAATGTGGAAGGGGCATGTTAAGCCAGTCTAATGAAAAACTTACAAAATATACTCCTTTAGTTGTTTTAAGCAATAGGGACTTGTTTGTCTCTCTGTGTATCCCAAGGAGAAATGGAAATAGGAATGAGAAAAGATAGATAAGAGATAAGAGCTGGATTCAGGTGGAGACAGATGGGCAAAGTACTTGAATCCCAATAGCAGAGGTGTTTGTTTATAACTTTGCAGAGTTAATATCTTGAGACACAAGGTTGCTTAGCAACTAATGACTGAAATTATCTAGGCAGGATGCTTTCCTGAAGATAGTGGTAGTTTGATTGCTTTAGGCACTGTGGTCTTATACTGCCCTCCAAAACATATTTGACCAGTTTCCAGCTTCAGTCATTCCTAACAACAGAGAATTTTAAAATGAGATTCAAAACAGGCCCCAAAAGCTTTAGCATGTCCTCAAAAATTTAAATGCTTTAAAATATTTTATAATCCCAGAACTGCAGATCATTACTGTAGTACTAGGATGACCTCACCAAATTGGAAAGGAAAAGCCTACATGTTAATTGTCCATTTTAAATTATGCATTTTCTTTTAAGCCCAAGCTTATGCAGATTAAGTGCATTGAAAGCGATTTCTCCAGCACTCGGGAGACTGAGGCAAGAGGATCAGTGCGAGTTCGAGACCAGTCTGGGCTACAAAGTGAACTTAAGGCCAGCCTGAACTGCACAGGGAGACTCTGTCTCAAAAAAGACAAAAAAAAAAGAGAGAGAGAGAGAAAGTGATTTCTTTATGTCTTAGGAGTTATAATGATTCAGAGGTGACCCACTTCAGGTGAAAATTAACAAGAGTCCTGCGTTTTAAAATTTTATCTAAGCATGTTGTTAGGACTCTGTATAGGAATCATATAAGAAGAAGTGACTGTATTTAAGCTTTTTACTAGAAATATTATAATGTTGCTCTATGTAGAATAAGAAAAAAGACAAGTATACATTAGATATTTGGATAGGAATAAAAAGTTCATTTTAACATTAGAAAATATGAGCATTCATTGAGTACATTAGCACATATTTCTGTAATCCCAGCATACTGGCCCCTGAGGCAGGAGGCTCAATCACAAGTTCAAGCCCAGCCTGGGCAACTCAGTAACTCAGTGACATCCTCTCACAAAATGAAGAAGCTAAAACTCAAGGATTGAAAGACTGAAACTTTCACTCAGCATGAAGGCCCTGAGAAGGAGGGAGTTAGAGACAGGGAGGGAGAGAGGAAGGGCATGAGGGAGGGAAGGAGCAGGGAGGAGCATATGATTCTTTTAAATTATTTTTATTTCATTAGTACATTTTACAGTGCATGGCATATACATTCATGTTAGGGAGTACATAATATAGCTTGATTCTTTATTATCTCCCCTCCTCCTCCCCCACTTCCCTCTATCTTTAAATCCCCAATTCCCCACTTCCAACATTATTATCATTTTAGTTCAACCTCATTTCACACATTTCTCTAACTTTTAGAGAAAACAGAAGGTCACTGTCATCCTAGAATGATTTCAGAGATAACTTCTGAAAATTTCTAAAAAGTTGCTCATCATATATTCTATATTAGCTCACATTGTCATGGGGTCAAACTAAGTTAATAAACAGCAGATTGTGTTACTATATTAACTTTATATTTCAATTGAAATTTTCAGAGAATTATTTTAGTAGAAAAGATTAAAACATGCATTTTAAATGAACTATATCCAGTCTAATAATGTTAATAAGTATCAGCATGATAAAAAGTTATATGTCATTAATGAATCCAAGTTTTATCTACCTGTCTTAAAATATAAATACAATCTGTTCTTCACCAGAATAAAGAGACATAAATACTAAAAAACCCAATTAGATATTAGTTCATCACATATCCACATTCACATACACATACACATACAGCACATACACATACACAAATATCTCACTCAAGATTCAGTTTCCTTTTTCTCTTCCAAGAACTGCTAGAAACTAGAGAAACTAAACCTAAGTCCATGGAACTGAGCACCATTCAGAATGAAATAAAGATTGGTTGCTCACAGATTGTTCAACGAAACTCATGATTTAAGCCCGTTCTTAGATTGCATTACATAATCATTTATTTAGGAGGAGAAGCAGAACTCATTTATACAATCAAGTGCTTATTTATTTAATAGTCATTGCTCTTTACCCTGAGCCAAGCAATTGCTAGATTCTAAGTTATAATAATGCAAAGAAAAATATCTTTTGAAACTGTTTCGTTACTATTTTATCTTTGTTCTCGTTAAAATTAATAAAAACTTAGGAGCCGGGCATGGTGGCACACGTCTGTAATTCCAGCACTCAGGAGTCTGAGGCAGGAGAATTGGTGCGAGTTCAAGACCAGCCTGGGCTACAAAAGTGAGCTCAAGGCCAGTCTGAACTGCATAGCGAGACCCTGTCTCAAAAAGACAAAAAAAAAAAAAAAGAATAAAAACTTAAGGAAAAATATCATTGTTTAACAATAAGAGGGACAGTTATGGCTTATGTCTAGATGTCTCCTCAAAGCTTCATACTCTTCTGCATGGGCTGTTTGTGAGTAAGCCATCCATGTGGGGTACTAGATCAGCCGTAGCTATAGGGTCAGCAAAGCTGTAGGTGTTGGTGATTGTTTACTGAAGAAGAAAGACCCGCCTTTGTTGCAGGGGCACCACCAATAGGCTTGCAGCCTGGATAGACTGAAAAAGGAAAGAGAAAGGCTCACTGCACTCTGCCTTCCACCTTAGGGGCTATTTCTTCCACGCCAGGCTTCTCTGCTGTGTTGCCCTGTTTTGCAGCCAGCTAACTACATATTGAAACTTTTACAAACCTAAGTCCATAGAACTAAAATAAACCGTTCTTTTTTCAACTTATGAGTTTCAGGTATTTTTCCCATCAAGGATAAAATAACTAAGACAAGGATCAACATAAGTAAATAACTCTGGCAAAGCACTGTATGTGCAAAAATAAATTTTGCAGTTTTAGGTGCAATATGGAAGAGAACGTGATTAGGGGAGGGTTGCTGACTCTATGAATAGCAATTGTTGGTGAATATTCCAGGCAGAGAAAAGGGTGGGCTCGGGAATCTGGTCTGGAAGACTATTAATGTAAATAGAAATGAATGAATTTATTTACACAGAGAAGCAGATAGGAGTTGTTGTTAGCTGTCTGGAGACGATCATGATGCTATTGTAGAGAGGTCGTTGAAAATATTAAATGAGATTTAACAAGTATTTACCACAGTGCCTAGCGCTGAATAATACCTCATCAATTGTGAAGTTCTGTCACTTATCAAATTGTCAATCTAATACTGGGAATATCATATAAGAACACAAGTTCAATCATGTAGACAGGTGTTTGGCTATGGGGAAAGATTAATAGAACAGACTGTGGGCAAAGGAAATACAGGAAACATAATGCCTGCTATTGATCTGCCACTGTAATAAATGTATTAAAACTATTTCTTTTGCTCTAATCTGTCATTCTGCTCCTTTCCAGCCTCAGCCTTTGATCTGAGGGTACACGTCCTCCTGTGTCTGTACTGCATGAGCTTTATTTTCTTGTCCAATCAGGTATCTGGGGATGACCATAAAATTTCCTTCTTCCTCACCTGAGTTATCCCCACAAGCTATAATTTGTTATTGCAAACACTCTCGGTCTGCGATGGCTAACGTAATGGAATGCCTTTGCCGGAGAGAAGACCTAGAAGGTGATCTTTTAAAACCTTCTGTCTTTTTATATTCTCTCCATCTTAATGCATTAAGACTAAAAATTTGTTTCCAAAGCCTTATGACAAAAGGGACAAGAACATCCTCCAAAGAACAGAAAATAAAGACATCAGTGTGTGGAAAGTCTTTTTGATGCATATGCCAAACTCATTTGAGGTTTGACATCAATCTTGAGGAGGCCAACTTCCTTATCAGTTAAGTGGGAGGAATACAGTCAGTCAGTGGAGCTCTGACCAAATTCTATAACCAAAACAATTATATATACATAATTGTGAAACTAAGACTCAGGATCGTGAATTCATTTTGCTGGATGTCTCTAAGGAATTTGGATGAAAAGGAAAATGCTGTATGACAGAGAAGAAAAAAACACTGAAAGCCCAGGCCATAAATCACTAGATTTTTTAAAAGTAGATATTGATGTGGCACACCCAGCTCCACACATTCTCAGGAAGTGGATGGATACCTGGGCTGTAGATTGGCCTGTGAAAAGCTAGGTTCCTCCAGAAACACCTCCTGCCACCAGAACAAAGTTGTTTCTGTTAGGAGCATAAGCAAAAATGTATGAAAGCATAAAGGGTCCAAAAGCCCTGGCTATTCTTTGGGCCCTTGCCAAACAGTTACAGAGCAGCTTCACCTTGTGAAGTTATCATTAAGAAGAGCTGAGGTTTCACATCTACCTTCATTTGCAAATAGTTGGGTTATTATGTTGGAAAGTAAATAGTAGGTTCTAGATGCTCACTGCTTGTTATTTTGGATGCAGGGTTCTTCGCTAGCAATCATCAAAGACACAGAGACCCATTTATCCTGGGGCTAAGATGAGTCTTCTCATTTCATCAGTGGTGGAGGTCCCATCCACAGCACTTGAGAGGACTCTGGCAATAGGTGACATGTATTTTAAGAACATTTCAGAAGTAAAGTTTTACTGAGATGATTATCAGAATTACTTGTCTCCATTCCCTCTTCTGATATCCCTATTCCCTATTACATCAAGTGGCACTGAAATAACTCCAGGTACTCTGGAACCAAAGAGAATGAGTCATCTTCATGACTTTTCTGGCCATAGGAATGGTCCATACCCCTTTGAGGTCACGATAGCGTAAGACTGGAGATCAAGTAACAAAACTGCATGCATCCTATGATTACCCACACACATTTGGGGGGATTCTGAGAAGGAAGTAATAAAATACACAGAGATACTTATAAAAGTTGTGTAAAATTATAATTACCTGATATTCTTGATCTTGTAATATTCATAGCATTTGCCTGCTTTAAAAGAGTGCAAAGCATACTGATTGCTCTTTCATCCTAAATCAATATTTACCTTAAAAGTAACTTTGTACTTGCAGCTTTGAATTACTTTTATTAAACATGTTTCCACAATTCAAGCTGTGACACTATGTAAATTTACCCACCATCAAGATTTTCCCACAGAAGTGTGCAGTGTAGAATTACATTGTAGAGAGAGGAACAAAAGTGTGGACAATGATGCTGACATCTTATAATTAGATTCACAGACTATTTAAGTGGAATGGTGGAATAAACCACAGAACTATGGTGCATTATTTCATTAAATGAAAATATCTTGCTGTATTATGAAACCATGAACAATGAAGTATCAAGACATACTACAGCACAGGGTGAATTATTAAATCTCAGTAAGTGCAAGATGTAAAACCCAGGTGGAAAATCAAGAAGGAAGTTATGTGTCAGCTAGTCTATGTGTACATCTGCAGATATGATGCTAGCAATAAAAAAGAATGCTTTTGCGTTATTCATTTTCAGATTGTCAGGAAATCAACACTGAAAAATACATAAGCATATATAATTCACTCAGAAACACATTCTTGTGTATATTATAGTGACTATTTCAAAGACTAATTGCAAATATCATGCTATTAATTTCTTATTGATGTGTTAGCATTTTACTATGGCCTTAGTGACAAAAATAAAATGTAGTTATTATCTCATAGTTTTCTAGATCAGAAGTCCAACTCCATGGGCTAATGGCAGAATTGTGCTCCTCCTGAGTCTATGGGGGTCAAGTTCTTGCCTTGCTTCTCCAAGTTTCTAGAGGTCACTGCCCCTCCTCTGTGCTGGGGACTCATAGAACATCATCTGCCAAAGTTGTTTCAGTGAAGTAAATATTTGGGAGAGCGTCATCACTTAAGTCGCCAGTGAAATTAATTGTGTTGAATGATTGGCCAAGTCTATAGATATATGATAAATGAATGGTTATAATACCAGGAGGCATGTCTGGGGTCAATTTCAATGACAAAGTGTTATTTTTGCTTGTCACCTACTCCTTAATTTTCCAGGCAAAAATCAGTCCTCCTTCTCCTTTTCTCCTTTCTTCTTTTCCTGTTCTTTTTGGTCCTTGTCATAAGTTCAGGAATCTTACCTTCTTCATCAAACTATTGGCTAGACTCTACTGCAGTGATTTTATGTGAAATATATATACATATATATACATATATATAATCCCTTTATTTATTTATTTATTTATTTATTTATTTATTTATGTTATGCCCTGGGGGATGGGGGTGGCACAGCCTGTGGTGTTGGGGATCCAACCACTGTCCCTGTGATTGTCTAAGCTTTCCTAAGCAGGCACTTTTATGTTATTCATGAGATATTTATATAGTTCACTTAAAGTGTATGCTATGCACACACTTATTCATTGGTAGTTTTTCTTTAAGCCAGAACAGCAATTTACTTCTCAGGTTTGGGGACCAAGAGATCTCAGTTGAGGCTCTGGCATGAGAAAGTCTGTCTCCTCCCTTGCAATGGGTTTTTCCTTTCTGTATCTTTACATGGTAAAAGCATCAGGCTATCTCTCCGGACTCTATTTACAAAAGTACTCATCTTTTAGGAAGATTCCACCTCACGACTTCATCAAGGTTCAAAGATGCCCATTTTTTTCAACTACTGTGTTAGAAACCAGGTTTCAAAATGTGAAGAAGGGAGTCATTTAGACCACACAGGTACCTATCATTCGACAGAGAAACTAGTCCCAGGAGATGAGAAAGTCACTCCTTGTGCAGATGCATGGGGTGGCATCTGGCCTGATTCCCATTGAGGGGGTACAATGGGTCCGAAAACAGTGTTTGCCAAAATGTTCCTGTCACCTAGAATCTCAGAACATTACCCTATTTGGAAAAAGTGTCTTTGTAGGTATAATTAATTAAGGACTGGAAGATTACTTATCCCAAACTTGTCTTGATAAGGAAGATTTAGGCAAAGAAGAAGTCATGGAAGACAGAGGTAAAGATAGGAGCTAAGCTGCCACCAGCCACAGAACACTAGGAGCCACCAGAAGTTGGAAGGGCAAGGAAAGATCCTTCACCTGTGAAGGAAAGGTAGTCCTTCTGACACCTTGCTCTCAGAATAATGATCACCAAGAGCTTGGGAGACAGCTCAGTAGAATAAGCTCTTTTTTGGCAAGCACAACTTCATGAGTTCAATCCCTAGTACCACACACACACACACACACACACACACACACACACATCTCCAGAACTGTGAGCAAACTACTGCTGGCTTATGAGTGGGGCTGAACAGGAAAAAGCACTTGGGACTTGGAACTGCCCAAACAGGCTGAGCCCAGGGAGTGGGTCAGGAAGACAGCTGGGGACAAGCAGGACTTTCTCTAGGCTCTTTCCCAGCATCTGCCTGAGTAGCCTTTGGACAATGGATAATCTTGCCACAGCCCTGGGCTTGAATATCACGTCTCAGGGGTAACTTGTCTTCTGGTATAGCTCAAAGCCTAACCAACATCATGGTTAAAATCCAGACAAATTCTAAACTCACCAACCAAACAAATACAAATTCTGGGCAGTAAAAAAGATCCTAGGGAAACAATTCAAGTCCCTTGGTCCATTCTTCAATTACATAATAGCAATAATGCTTGAACCAAGCTTAATCAAAAGTACTCACAAACTCTTAATTTCATCAACAGGAGAAAAAATAATCTTGAGGATTGCCAGTTCTCAAAATACATACACAAATTAAAGACAGCACAGTTACCAGTTAATGAGAGCTATTTTGGCAATAGAACAAAACACTATTTTACTATTTAAGATTATCACCGACTGTGGTGATGTATGCCTGTAATCGTGGCACTTGGGAGGCTGAGGCAGGAGAATTGGTGTGAGTTCAAGACCAGCTTGGGCTACAAAAGTGAGTTCAAGGCTAGCCTGAACTGCATAGTGAGACCTTGTCTCAAAAAGGATAAATAAATAAATAAATAAATAAATAAATTTGTAAATAAATAAAGAAAGAAAAGATTATCATATTTAGCCAGCGGGATAGCTCAGCAGTCTAAAGCACCTGCTTAGACAAGCTTAAGCAACTGCAGAAATCACACACAGTTTGATCCCCAGCATCACATGCTGTGCCAGCCCCACCCCCAGGGCAGGCTGAGTCAGCCATATCACAAGTAAATAAAGTTAAAAGTAAATAAATAAGCAAAGATTATCGTATTTAGTCCACAGATAGAGTGGTTAAATACATCCCTCCATATTATTCCTCAGTCCTAAAGTTACCTTGGGAGAAAACATAAAACATGTATCTGGGGCAGCCTTTCTTCTGGCCTCTTTCTAATCTTTTTATTCCAATTCTCATCCATACTGAACAAAAACTGTTGTGCATGTTGTTCACACTGGAATGTGTCTAATACTGTGAATGGTTCAAGGGCTCCTCTGCCCTCATAAGTCTCTTTCCCCTACTTCTCTGCTTTCCTCCTTAACAGAGCATCATGTGACAGGAAGTCTTGTATCAATCACTCTGAGCACTCCCTGGAGCCCTGTTTGCTCTTGGGAAGTAGGGCAAACACAAAAGTGTCCATTCCTCAGTGTAGGACCTTGCCAATGATTCTTAATGGAACTGCATAGCAGAAGCACGAGGGAGCTGTTATTCCCGGACACCTAGACCACATGGCGTGCCAAATGAATCAGGAAGAACTTAGCTTTGGAACTGCAAAACAGTGGTGTAGGTTGAAGCATCTTCGTCATCTCTTTGAATTCTTTAAGGGAAACGTTTTTTATTTTTTAAGGCTTTCACTGCACTTCAGTGTCTTCCAGGACATCTTCACAAGGTCAGAAATCTGTACAAACTTTTTTTCCCATTTCCTCTGACCATCTTTCCTTAGTTCTCACTGGCATCCTTCCCCACCTGCTTCCTTTTTTCTTTCACCAGGGATCAAACTTGGGATCTTGCACTTGCCATGCTGGTGCTTATGCCACTGAGACATATTCCCAGCTTCACTGGTCCCCTTTTAAGACCCAAATCTGAACAAACATGACCGCAGAAGTTTGCTTACCACCATGCCTACAGCGGCACCCAGATGAACCTTGACCACTCTCCCACTCACTCTGCTGGCTTCCATCAGTTATTTTCTTTCTGTTTTAGCTTTTCTTCACAAACTCAAGAGAAGCTCTACAGCACCAACTGCCTCCTTTATTATTCTACCCTCAACACCTAGAGTGGCTCTGGGCATATAACAGGACATGACTATATGATGACTGAATGAGTGGTCAGTCAATATTGGTCTTGCTTTCTCTACTATTCCACCACCTGGAGGTCACTGTTAGATCATCTACTTAAGCCTTAATAATTCTTCACAGATGTCTGGTAAAATAAAGATTTTTATTCACCCTATCTTTTCATAATAATATATTTTAGTGTACATTCATAATACACAGTGCTGACAGTCATTTTGGGAAACTGATAAATCTCTGCCTTGATCATTTGAAATTCATATCTAAGCTGTTCCTAACAACAGCATTTCAGAGGACATAGCAGTTATGTTAGCATCAATTTTCCAGATAACAAAACTGAAGGTACCTAAAAGTTAAAAACACACACAGGAACAAAACAATCCTGGCCCAAACAAGCAGTAACTGGTGTGATTCCACTGCATTAGGAGACATTGTAGTTCCTGTTGGTCACCCCTGTTGTGCCTGCCTTCTCCACAGCACCTCTACCATTAGAAAGCAATCCGTTGGAGAAGGCTGCAGAGATGGAGAGAAGGAACCACACTGGCAACATGACAGGGTCTCTCTAACCAAATAAGAACATGATGCCTTGCGACAGAGTCTCCAGAGACCCGGAGAGAGGTGAGAAGCTTTGGCAACAATTGTAAAAGGGACCATACACTCTCACTCTGTCATATCCTAGTGCAGACCTCTAACACCGCTGAAATATGATTTACTCTTAAGTATTACACAGATGTCTCTGGATAGCTTTGCTTATGTAATAGAATTATTCAGAAGAATGTGGCTAGACCCAAGCATGAATTATGCCACTTGGGTTTTATTACTTCCTCTTTTATAATTACAATAAACTGCACTCAGGAGAGTAAGCCCTGCAGTTCTGTCTCATCACTGTAGCCGTAATTCAACAGTGTCATTAAGTATACCGCCCTTCCAGAAATCAGATGAGGCAGAATGCAAGACCTTTCCAGGCACCAGAGATTCTGTATTTTCTTGCTTTTTTCCATGCCTTTTAAGGGCTTTCAGTTAAAAGTTCTGCAGTATAGGGCCTTGAAAAGAAAACCTAGCAAAGCAGTTAACGTCCTTGTAAAGAATTTTGCATGCATGACCTCAAACATTTGCTGTTTCCTCCCCAGGGACATCTGAATGTCAAGGTCTCACAACTGCACCCTCCCAGACCACTTGGTATTATTTATCAGCATCCATGGCATGAATACTTGGAACAGCTAAGAGGCTAAAATTACTTGGGAACTTAAATAGGAAGCCAAAGAACTCTGACTTTCTCTCTTTATCCAAATAAAAGGCATCGATGAGTACTAAATAAGTGTAAAGAACCAAAATTTCATCTATCTTAGTGATTTTATCCAAATGAAAGGATGCCATAGCCATGGACTGTGTTATCTGTACCTGAAGCAGACTGATAGAAAGCAGAGACTAGCAAGAGTGGGTAAGACACATGGGCTCTCAGGCCTAGCCAGCTCTTGGGGGGTCGATTCAGCTATGCAAAGCCAGCTACATGCCAGCTATGCAGGTGAGCCAGAAATGACAGGTGTGGAGTCCAGTGATTCAGAACAGAGCCAATTTCTGTACTGCAGAGAAATCAACAGCAGGAGAAGAAGGTTTAAAGAAGCTAAGTACAAAGTTACGGAGAAGAGGTTTACTGTCATTTCAGCCTATGGTGTACTAGAGTCCACACCTGGACAACAGCAGGACTCAGACAAAGTCAAATGTCTACTCAGCACTGGCCCAGTGACTAGGATAACTGCTGTGGACACACACACACACACACACACACACACACGCACAGTGTCCAGGTAACATGCTGCTCTAAATAGTAGTCTGACTACTAGAAATAGTCTTTATTATGGTTTATGTCTAATTGTCCCCCCAAAGCCTCGTGCAATCATGGGTGGGTACTTCTAGAGTTTGAGACTTGAATGATGATCCACTGGGCTTATGTGTTTTGCTACTGTTGGGATTATGTGTTTTAAGTACTGATGAGACTATGCATGTGGCCTGAGGCTGATAGGCTGAGGCCCAGAGCCTGATGTAATTTAAAGAGAGACAGAGAGACAGACTGATGCTGTCGCTCTCTGCTTCCCTGGTTGTTCGGTTGCCTCTGTTGCCGAATTATTGCTGTTCTGCCACCATGAACCGGATGCTCTCTGCTCTGTTCCACTCAGCCTTGGGACAGCCAAATATGGGCTGAAACCTCCAGTAACTGCGAGCTAATAAACCTTTCCTTCCTTCGTTTTGAGTGTTGGATATTTGTCCCAGCAACGAGAGAAAAGTAACTAAGACAGTCTTTTTAGCATTTTGCTGATAGGAAGGACAGAGAAAATAACTTCGGATGGGTGCTGTCAAGAGATGGTTGAGCCGGGTGTGGTGGCACACGCCTGTAATCTCAGCACTCGGATGCTGAGGCTGGAGGATCTGTGAGAGTTTGAGACCAGCCTGGGCTACAAAACTGAGCTCAAGGCCAGCCTGAACTGTACAGCGAGACTCTGTCTCATAAAGACCAAAAAAAAAAAGAGATAGTTGACATGATCCAAGGTACAGGAAGGAGCAAGAAAAGCTCATGAAAGACTTAGAAGTCTCCATCTGCCTCACAGAAATGTTTTGATTTTGGTAATTTTATTTGCATTAAACTTGTAATTTAGCAGTGACTCAATACATGGGAGTTAAGCAAGCTTACCCTAGCATTTCTATGACCATGATTATGGTTGACAATAGTTAGCTTAGTATTTTGTCTTCCACTTCTGTTCTTGGCCAAGAAAAAGTTGCTTTTGTTGTTTACTTGCTCTTTGGTCTTGTTATTCATTATGCCATACTGAGAGGGGACAAAGGAACCAGTCTATAGTCAAAATTGGTGACAGGACAACCTCAGACACCCTTCTGCCTCAGTCTCAGGAGGTGGGAATACCCGTGAGCTCCACCATCCCTGGCCCCCATTTGAACAATTTTTGAAAGGGTTTGACCTATTTTTATTCATTTTGATCTCTGCATTCCATATCCAACATGTTAAGGGTTTGTGCCTGCATTCTGCTATAAGAATGTAAATTATTACTCTAAATAAAGTAAGACACAACACAGATTTTTAAGAGGGCTGGTTAAATTATTTTGCTATCGTTGTATAGTGTTTGACTATGCAACCATGTAATCAAGTACTATACTACCACTATAGGAACTTTTTACAATTACACTTTAAAAGGAAAATTTATTTATCACATGTCATTACTAAGTTAGCATGAAAAAATCCAATAAAGAATCTAGAACAACAGATTTACAGTCAGAAATCCTGTAGTAAAATTTTGTACTAAAATGTGTACCTCTGGAATTTACATATTTGTAAGGTACAGTTTGAATTTCCATTTCATTTTTATGTGTAAAAGAAAAATAATTGTACTTCATCCCACTCACTGTACTTTATTTTTTTGGAATTTTTTTCTTGTTTCAGAACTTTTGTTTGTTTGTTTATTTATCTATTTTTATGGCCAGCTCAGCCTGCTCTGAGGGCAGGGCTGCCGCAGCATGTGGTGCCTGGGATCGAACCGCGGTCCCTGCAGCCGCCCAAGCTTTCCTAAGCAGGCGCTTTAGACCACTGAGCCATCCTGCCGGGCCCCTTTTCTGGAAATTAAAAAGAAAATGCATGTCATGTTCTTTGCATTTTATCTGTTGAATAAGTCCACGTACCTGTTATTTTAAGAATAAATAGTTCATTTGTGAATACATGTTTGTACTTATTTTGATATAAATATTGACACTAACAGCCTAGACATGTAGTTTTAAAATGTATGTGTTTATATGATTATCTTTTAAGTACAATTTGTATTATATTTATTTGTTCATTTGCTTGAATTTAGCTATCTTCTCTAACTTTCATATGTAAAAGAGAGTATTAGTAAAGCATTCTGCTGCAATAACATTTCCCCAAATATTTTAATACATAAAACAAGTCTTCTTCTGACCCTATAGGTCGTTGGAGGATCAGTGAAGGTTTCTTGCTAATATCCTTGTTCCCAGCCCTGGCCTAAGGAACGCAATGCTATCTCCAGTACCGCAAGTCCTCAGGCCACAGGGACAGAGGTGGCACAAGCCTTTCCACACCTCATGAAACCCTTGCTCACGAGTAGCACACATCACTTTGGCTTATATTTTTAATCAAAGCCAAACTCATGCTAAGAAGAACCTCAGAGAGAGGGCTGGCCTGACAGCAGACTAAAGCACCTGCTGAGGGAGCACACAAGGGTCGGGTTTGGTCCCCAGTGTGCCATGCTGACCCTTCCTTGGGGTTGCTCTGAGTTGGCGATGGACACTAGGCTTGGTGGCACACTCCTGTAATCCCAACACTTGGTTAGCTGAAAACAACAGAATCGCCATGAGTCCAATCTATATAGTCAGACCCTGTAGACCCTTGTAGATCTTGTCCTAAATACAGAAAAGAAAAAAGAAAAACCTCAAAGATGAGGAATATGTATTTCTGAGTCAAGATTGTGCAAAACTCATGTGTAACCTCCTGAACCCTTATGCATTTCTTATCATAATATTAATGTGAGTGGAAAAGGTGGTCCCAGTCCTAAACACCAGAATAAAAATTAGGAAGAATAACTCTACTATACTGACATTGAGTCTAAAAGATAAGGTAGTTACATGAAATGATACCTGTAGGTGATAAGGAATAGAAACCAATAAATCACACAATTAATGAAGAACTTAAGTGACCATATAAAATCTACCAGCAAGATATGGCAATCCTATCTGTTAGTACCCACAAAGCAAATCTAATTTAATAATATAATAATTAATAATAATAATAATAATAATAATAATAATAATAATAATAATCACTTTCATCTGGCCCTAAGAAGCAGGAGAACATTCTCCCAGGAGATTTTTTTCTTGCCCCAGCTGGTAAGCTGGTGATGCTCTCAGGCTTGGAAACTGATGGGCCTTGTAACTGCTGTCTTCACTCACGTAACCACAGCTGTAAAGCTGACTCAAACACTGAAAACCTAATCTCAGAAGGCTTCATATTAGATATTTGTTTCAACCTCCAAAGCCAGAGTCGGGAGATGTAGCTGTACAAGAAAGCCCGCGTCTCTGAGCACTGGTCCAAGCACTGGATGGATGGTCATAAATGTTTGGTTCTAACAGAGCCGTTCATAAATCCTGGGAGTCCACATCACTCATCAAATCCTCCACTTCCCTGTACTAGAAATAGAGGAGCTCAGTATGGTTTTTTTTTTTTTTTTTTTTTTTCTTCATCTTTTTGAGACAAGGTCTTGCTATGCAGTTCAGGCTAGCCTTGAGCTCACTTTTGTAGCCCTGGATAGTCTCAAACTCACACTGATCCTCCTGCCTCAGCCTCCCAAGTGCTGGGATTACAGGCGTATGCCACCACTCCTGGCCCTGTGGAGCTTTAGTATTTACTTGTAAATACTTCTAGGGGCTCCAGTAAACATAAATATTTTTTAATGGTAGATCTGTGTGAGTATTAGTTTCCTTTCAGTAAAAAATATGTTAAAAAACTCTAGTGCTTTAAAATGATAGCTAAATATTGACTGATGGAAAGATAAGAAACCAGTGTTTGAAGAATTTTAACCAGTCTATATAAGAGTGACATATGTAACATGAAATAAGTTTCTTTCACTTTTTCTACATAGTAACTATTCAGAGAAGAATGAAAAAGCACTGGGGCACATACAGATTCAAAGTCATTTCCTATGTTTGCAAGATATTTCCTACACTTTCTTACTTCCCCATTATATAATTTGTCATTTTTAACCTCTGAAGGATCATTTGTAAATTTTGTTCCATGCTTTTTAGCTTTAAAATAATAAGCACATATTATTATTTGCTTATATTCCATTACTCCACCTAGTGACATATGAATTTGAGATTTTAACAATTTTACAAAAATTAAAATTTAATATTTTAGGATGTCAGACTTCCTTATGCTTTACTTTTCATTTTAAGATAATAGCAAAAATCACAGTACCTTAACTTTCCTAAAGCACATACATTGAGAAAAACATCGTTCGACTTTGAGATAAAGTTATAGCCATATCCTTTCCCACCAAAGTCTTCAATTTGGAATAGAATTGAGTGCTAAAATATCAGAATTAAGTTTTGGAAAAATAAACTGATTTTTTTTAAAACAAAAGCAAAAGATTGTGTAGTTTCTCTACTTTTTTTTTTTCACTTGGCTGGACACAAAGGATAAAGCTATTTGTAAAGCTAAATAGTAATGTCTATTTTTTTAGTATATATTAAAGGTCATGTATGCAGCAGCAGCACTGTGAGGTTCACTTACAGGTATTTTAGAACCTAAAACTATGACTGGCACACTCAGCACCATATTATTAATGTAAATAGATCACTGGCTCCTGTCTGGGCTGTTGATGAAAGGTGTGCAGAGAATTCTTGTTCCAAAATACTCTTAGCCATATTCTCCTGTCTTTTAAACAGTCACTAGAGAAAACACCTATGGTACAACAAATCCTAGAAATTTGGGCAGTTTCCTATACAAAGAAAACTACAAATAAGCAAAAGGAAGACATTAATAGGACAAAACATGCTAAAATTGGAAAGTGCACATTTTTAGAGGAATTGTAAGCGTCTGAAATTCCTCTCATAGGAAATTGATGAAATTAATCCACTTGCCCACCTCTTTGAGTATTTGTAGCAGGATTATTCATAATGACCCAAAAATAGAAACCAACCATCTGTCTATAAACTGACAAGTGGGTGAAAATCCATGGCATATCAGTACTGTAGAATATCACTTAGTCGTAAAAGCAAGTAAGAGATGGGTAGGAGCACACGACACTGGTAAGTCCTAAAACACCATACTCAGTGACAACACGCAGACACAGAAGACTGCACCCACTGAGATTCCATTTTTATGGCATGTACAGAATAGATGAGTGCACAGACAAGATGTAGAGTGACTTCTAGGCACTGAAAATGAGAAAAGGAGGTGACTGCTCTGGAATTCAGGCTTTCTTTTAGGAGTAGTAAAAAGTCTAGAATAAATGCATACATCTATAACTATGCTTAAAACACTGAGCCATATACATTAAAAGGATAAATCCTGTGGTATGGAAATTATATCTGAAGCAAAAAGTGCATTTTTATACAAGAAAAGCATAATGGAAAATTAAATTCCTAACCTAACACTCGAGTAAAGAAAGTGCATCTCTTTTGCTTATTTGAACAATATTTGTAAAAATCTCAATTGAACTTCCTCTGAATGAACATTTTATATTAACTCTGCTATTCTTATGAGAAATGAATTTGTATTTCTTATTTTGATAAATCGAAAAGACTGGACACTTTACCCCTCTGGGTGAACGCTTCCTTCTCCCTGGAAATGTGTGCTGATGTGATAATAACGCACACCCAAGGCTGCTGTGAACTGGGTTTACTTACGGCCATCTCTGTATAGGAAGCTTTTTCAAAAGACAGCAATCTCCACCAAATAATGATATTGGGTTTCATAAATGTCAGTGGACAACTAGATGTTTTCATCCAGAAAGCTTTAAGCAAAGAGCCGCTCTGTGCTTTTTGGTGGGGGGAGGAAATAGATGGAACTGAACTTAAATTGAACAGACCTCAAAGCTAGAGCAGACAGAATAATTGTGTATGTGTGTGTGTGTGTGTGAGAGAGAGAGAGAGAGAGAGAGAGAGAGAGAGAGAGAGAGAGAGACAGAGACAGACAGACAGAGACAGACACAGACACAGACACAGACACAGACACAGACACAGACACAGACAGGAGAGAACCTTTCTATATTTTTGCTCTTTACCATCCCTAAAGACTAATCTACCCTCATTCAGGGACTGCAGCCCTCTTTTAAACATGGCATGTGCTGACCACTAAATACTCTTACATGCTCTAAGTCCCAAAATCAGGAAGCAGGAAGTGACCCCAAGAAATCACACTCACCCCTTCCTGAGCAAGGCAGGGCTGAGCCTCCCTGACACTTCCTGAAGCTCTCTTCCACAGACAGCGGGCAGGACAGGGGGTGTTCACACTTCTTTCCATGCCAGCCAGCTTTGCAGTCACATCTTCCACAGTTACACTGGCCGTGACCTTCACAGTGGAGTGGGAAAGAGTAAAATGAGGGTGAAGACAAAGCTGCAATTCGCCTTGAGTTTGCATTCAAGCAGTGAGTATCAAAAAGTGACAGGATCTTAATGAACACAATATAAAATGCTAAGACAAAGGTGCATTCTTTTCAGATTATTGAAATGACTTTATTTCTTCTTTCTTCTGTGGATTTAGAAAGGTTAATGTTTAGTTGTTTGATCAATCTTATATACCTATATGTATTAATCTAAACTGATCCGATGATGAAAATATGTAATATAACCATTGTTAAATTTAAACAATAAAAGAATTGGAAAAAAAAAAAAAAAAGAAATGACTTTAACTGTTCATAGGAAGCAGCAAACAAATACAGATAAGACCAGTAGTTAAGTTGGGTTATTTACCTGAATTTGTCAAATTCCAGATAAATGTGATGGTGTTGGTCTAGTGGGAGCTAGAAGGCCTACTTGATGGATTTGGTAATTAATTTCATGTGGAGGAAAGCCATAGGAAATGGCAAACAGTTTATCTTTGAAGCACAATTTTCTGTTATTACTAATGAATAATTAAACTGATTTTTATTTTTGGAGCTACTGCAACAGAAAAATTGGGGGCCACAAACCAACCAAAAGCAATGAAGCCTGGAAGTTGCAAAGGTGGCTCTTTTTTGCTCCAGCATTATTGGGCTATAATTAGTATGTAAAATTGGGTCCAATTAAATCCTATTGAATACAATGGTTGAGAGACATATACACATTATGAAATGATTCCCACAATAAGTTACTTAACATATCTTTCACTCGTGCAATTATCTCTATGGGTTTGTATAAAATTCTATAATATCTACTCTTGTAAATTTCAAATTATCACACTGTAATAGTTCCAGTGATCATGCCGTAAGCAGGGACTCCAGCACTTATACATCTTATAGCTTTGAACATTTGCAGGTTCCAGGCAGCGGCTCCATGTCCCACCACCCAGTCCTTGGTAAGCATCTTCTGCTTTGTAGCATTTCAATATTTTCAGATCCTATATGCTACTTAGAAGAAAGATTTTTCAGTACTTGGCATCCCATGTCTGACTTATTTCATGTAACATGATGTCTCCCAAGTTCATGTAGGCCTAGAAACATGAGACATCATTTTCAGAAGGTGAATAGTAATCCTTTGTGTATAGGTACCCGGCTTTCTTTAAGCTTTCATTTGCTAGTTCATACTTCAGTTGTTTCCATATTTTAAAACTCCATATTATAAAAACTCTTTTAAGGAGAGTAAGTAGTTCCTTGAGATGGTGATTTATTTTCTTCCGATATAAGCTCCTCCCAACTTGCTAGATCATATGACTGTCCTATTTTAATGTTTGGAGCAATGTTCATAATATTTCCAAAAACAGTTATATCATTTTACATTTACAACAATGTGTAAAGATTCATTTTTTGCCACATTCTTGCCAATACTTTTTTTTTTTTTAATATCATCCTTCCTACCAGGTGTGAAGTTTCACTGTGGTTCTGATTTAGATTTAGTATAAAACTAATAACCTATGTGGGGTTCATGATACTTAGAAACCAATAGTGTGTCTAAGGAGAGTCACCTGGAGAGGAAACATTTTCTGAGGCTTTCACAAAGAGCAAACTGGTCAAGCACTGACTGTGACTCATTCAGATGGCTGACACTGACAGCAGTACTACAAAGCATTATACATGGTTTCAAAGTAAACTCTGAGAGGATTTAACTGGCCTTGGCAGACACAAAAGTTACATATTTTGTTATACAAGTCTTGTTTTAACTTGCCCTTAACTACCCAGCAGAAAAGTTTAACCACTAGCCATAAAACCTAAAGCTAGATTAGTATGCTGATCTGTAAAAGGCTTAAATCAACAGCTTCCAACATTGCCAGTTCTGCCAATAATCCACTACGATTATGGAATATTGGACTATGCATAAAACCACTTTCTCTTAGTTCAATAAGAAGAGGTTTTTTTTGTACCAACAATGATTAAAAAAATTATCATGTCTACACCCTATGCTCTGTATAACTACTATGAGGACAATAGTATGTATTGTATCTTCCTTCTGTATACAGGAAAATAATACATTGTCTGCCCATGTTTATTCAGAACTACATTATATGTTTAAAATGCGACATAAAAATGAGCAATGGCTATTTTTATTCATTTGAGCCCATGCATGTAACCAAGTAGAAGAAAACATGATAACTTCAAACAAGCTTTTCACAACTCCTAATAAACATCTAGCTCTTCATCATTGTAGACCCAGAACAAAGCATATTTCTACAATTGCTGCAAAAATGTATAAAGAGTTGGAATGACACTTTAAAAAAATTATATCGGGGACAGTGGTCAAGTGGAAAACCTCGTGCTACTTTATTTTGGGCATCTGACTTAATGTGCATTATCCAACATGCCTCAAGGAAGAGTGGCCCCTTTCATCACAGTTTTGTGAGGTTGCAGGGTCCACATTCAGAGTTAGTAGAAATTGGACACTTCACACCAATAGATGATTTCACCATATATCAATATGGTTCTTTATAGGGAAAATCATAAAATTACTCATTAAAGTGAGGTGTCAGACTATAGGTCATTGAATTAAAATCTCTCATTAAATATTAAATTTATTTTCAGTAACTACCTATTGAAACCTTACTGGGCAATAATTGTTCAACCAATAGAGCTCATGATTTTAAAGGAGAAAAGTGGTTGCCAACCACTGTTTGCGACAGTAGTACAATCACTTAGGTCTTCCATTTATGACTTTCCTTAGACTGGTTCACGCCCAGTAACAACTGTATGCCTTAGGGTTTGGGGACCCATGGTTTTTTTGCCATTTATCATGGCTCAGGAAGATTCTGTTCTTCTCTCCACATCTAAGTCACTTAGCTCATACTTGATGAACAGAGCTCCACTGGTAATTCACACATAAACATCAGTTTTTAAAGATGAAAACTTTAATATATAAAGTTCAGTCACTCCTATTGTTTGGTAGGGGCCACGGACTTTGAAATTCTTTCAGTTAAGAGGTTTCATTCTGGGAACAGTGAGATCTTCTGAAAGGAGACCAGACAGAAAACAGAACACACGGCCCTTTGTGGAGGAGCGGCCAACACTCCACCTGTAAGCTGAAAACCCAGGGGAAGAAGGAAAACTCTCCTGTCTTTGAAAGTTGGAAATAGCTGTATCAGCTAGAACAAAGGCATCTGACAGGCAAGGGTGCAGAGAACCACCTAAGAGGATTCTACCTGCTTCAGTGGCCACAGAGCTCTCAGACCGTGACTCCTGCTCACAGGAGGACTCCTTTCCCTGGTAGGAAGAAGCAGAAGCTTCAGCGGCTTCTGAAGGTAGGTGGCAGTGGGGACCTGCCACAGAGAAGGGAACACTCTCAAGGTGGAGAGCTGGAGGATACTCTTGAAAAGCAATCGTGTTTTCCAGCAGAGTTTCATTCACATGTTGACATTTTTAAAAAATATACAATATATTGGGGCCTGGCAGGATGGCTCAGTGGTCTAAAGTGCCTGCTTAGGAAAGCTTGGGCAGCTGCAGGGACTGAGGATCGATCCCCAGCACCACATGCTGCGCTAGCCCTGCCCTCTGGGCAGGCTGAGTCAGCCATAAAAAAATTATATAAAAAATTATATATAATATGTATATAATATTATATATATAATATTATATATAATATTATATATATATATAATAAAACAAAACAAATCCTAAAGAAGGTCAAAAGTTAATAAAATAGTTTAAGAGTTACAACTGATCTAATTAACATAAAGGAAGTCAGATTAACTGTGGAGAATTTAATGCATTTCAAAAAACATGCAGATGCTGTAGACCAGGCAGAAGAATTCTTGGTGAAATTTTGTCTTCAAGCCTATACATTCAAGCCTATTTTCCTGTCATCTCGAAGCCTTTTCAACCCTGAAATGTCATCTTATTATTTATGCTTTATCTTTCAATTCCATAGCTATTTCTGTGTTTTCCACAGGCATAGAGGGCAGGGAGCCTGCAATCTTCCATAGCACTACCTCCTGTGTAGTTAGTGTAGCGTCATTAACATTCGAGGAAATTCTCACTTCCCCTCCAGCCATTGTAAACTGGAAGCAAAGCTGTGAAAGACTCATGCTTTTGTTATGTGTAGGATGACACCTAGCTTGCTGTGGTTTCTGCCTCAGCCTTGTACACCAGTCCTTAATCTTCCCAATGTACCTTTCTCAACAACTGGAAGATGATCGTCCACATGTTGTTATGGTTTCAAAGGAGAATATTATTATGTCTGTTATCAGTTGTAGTATGAAAGGCTTTGTCCCAAAAAAGAAAGTATTATTGTGTGGTCGTTGATACATTGTGTTAACTTGAGGACGCTTGGCTGGATGGGTTTAGCTGGTCCCCTGTGGCGGCCCCATCCTGCATGATGTGGAGGGCCTGCCCTGGGATGTGATTTGTTCCATTCTAGGGCCAAGATGGGCCACCCCAGAGTGACTCAGTACAAAAAGTGTATAAAAAAAGTTGAAGAAGACTTAGAGCGGATCAGCACAGCCCAGCCCAGCTCAGCCCAGGTCAGAGCAGCCCAACCCCGCCCTGCCTTGGCTGCTTCCTGCCTGGCCTAGCCCTGCCCGGATTCCTTGGAGAAGTCCTCCTCTTCAGAGAAGCTTGATCTTCGCAGACGCACCACTTTGGAGGAGCTCTGCGCCAGCACAGAATTTGAGTATGAACTGAAATTTCCACAAACTGTGAGCTAAATAAACCTTTCCTTTCTTCATTTTGAGTGTCACGCATTTGTCCTAGCAACAAGTGAAAAGTAACTAAGACACATTGATAGAATAAGTCTAGTTTGGGATGGTCACTGGTACTCTTCTAATCATCTAATTGTGTGTCTTTTGTAAAATAATCTTTGCCATCAGCTTTCAACACCAGATGCACAAGCTCAAGCTGAGAAAATAAAAGGCATTAAAACACAAGCGACACAAGCAAGCCACCTATAATGTACGAAGTTTCTCAAAGTCAGCGATCATGAAGCCATTAGTTTAAATGAGGAAATAATGTCATGGTATGCACTCTGAAGGTTTGGTCACTTGGCAGTAGTAGGATTCCCTAGAACAAGTAGCTTGGTAAACCTCACAGGAGAAACAAGTGTGAAAGTAGAGAAAGATTTCTGTATAAGCAGTCTGCCACAGGTACCTTGACCTGGTGCATTTTCCTCACGTGTTTCATATGCCCTTCAGCCTATCAGTCTAGATTTCAACTCTGTATACAAAAATTAAGTTTAGTAGGTTGTATAAATAAATGAATCTGATGCTGGAAAAGTTAATGGGGGATAGGGAGAAGAAGTGAATTGAGATGTTATGTTCCTATACCAGTTCCCTACAGTCATGTAATTATTGTGTACTGCAAACATTCACTGATAAACATTTTTTAAAAAAAGGTATTAACAAAGGCATTGCCTGGTTCACATACTTAGTAGAGATTTGTTAACAAGTTCAAGCATAACTTTGGTTTTCTTGGTAAGGAGAGATCATATCCTTTATCTTTCAAACACTGTCATGTGGTGTCTGAGTGCATTTCAGAATATTAGATGTCCCACTCTAAATGACAGCATCCATTTCCTATAAAGTTCTTTATGAGCCAGGCATGGTGGCGCACGCCTGTAATCCCAGCACTTGGGAGGCTGAGGCAGGAGGATTAGTGTGAGTTCGAGACCAGCCTGGGCTACAAAAGTGAGTTTAGGACCAGCCTCAACTGCATAGTGAGACCCTGTCTCACAAAGACAAAAAAAAAAAAAAAATTCTTTATGAAATTCAATCAGTGAAGTCAGAAACCACATAGAGATACAAATTTTTGACACTAGATTCTGGGAGGTTATAGAGTCACAAAATTATCTGGAAGTATAAGGTATTTGTAGTACAGTATGAACCACACATTGAGATTTCCAGAATAAAACCAGGAAATTATGAAATAAAATTGTAGTTTCTCTTCTAGAGTTACTAGGTCCTCAACTCTAATATAAGAGTTATGCCAAATATGGAGGAAATGAATAAAACCGCAGAGGCAATTATGCTTGGTTTTGTTACAGAACAGTTAAGAAATTATGAGATCTGTTTAGCATGAAAACCTTGTAGACTGCTCTAACATATTACATCAAGATTTTCCATAAATAGATAGTGAAAAGGCATAAGAAATGAAACAAGGTGACTTGGTCCTTAATTTATATGCACCATTCTCCCTCTGGACCTCATCTCAATTTAATTTATTTTTCAAATGGAAAGAATTAAAAGTAAACATCTCCCCGTTGATGTGGAGAGTCATTCTCCTGTGCAAGTTTGTCAAATATGTGTATATTTAAGACTATAGCACTTAGTTTCCTTGCTTCTTGTTATAAGTTAGCTTAAGTGGCTCCATTTTATACTGCTTCATGAGCTGTTTATCCTTAGGCTCACCTCACCTACCCTACAAAATGTGCTAGCCTTTTAGAGACAAGGTGAGACCCCAGCTATCCCAATGCTCACACCAAAAATTAACTTAAACTCTGCCCTAGTTAACAGGAGCCCTAATGCCCTGAGACAAACTATGTTTTTGTTTTAGTTTAGTCTAATCTCTGATATAACCAAAGTGTTGTATTTCCCTTGCTGTAAGGACTCCAATTTTCGCTCTCTGTAACAAACTTTGTCCTTGTGGAAAACTGACTCTGCTCTCTGTAACAGACTTTGCAATTGGCACACTGTAAAACCCTTGTTGTCACCATAAATTTCCTCCCTGACCCTGGTGCCAAATGTCCTTCCTGGTTACAAACAGAGCAAGCCCTGTAACATCCCCTCTCCCTCCCTAACCCAGGTACCAAATGTCTTGCAAAGTTCTACTCTCTAATCAAAGACAAGCTCTCTTTTTTAACCCCACCCTCCCTGTGATTTCCCTTTAAATATCTTTGTTCTCTCTCAGCGAATCCTCCATTCTCCTGACCCACAGGAGAGTATGGGCTCAGCTAAAATAAAAGCGCTTCAAACTTTGACTTTTGGGTCTTTGTTTTCATGGTGACGTGCAACACTTCTAAAGAAAATTATTTAAGCTGTGTAAGCAGAGGCTCAACAATGTAGACATGAAAGAAAGGAAATCTTGTCACTTGTCTGTGATCTCAAACACCAAAAAAATTCAAGTAAGAGAGACATGGATACAAGACTAGTGCATGCACACACACACACACACACACACACACACACACACACACACACACACGAACTCAGCACAATTCAGCAGTGGATGGCCACACAGTATTTATTGTTGGCATAATCCACGTACTGCAGATTTGAACAAAGGCCAGCGTACACCACAGGGATAAGAGGGTTTCTAGTATGACCAGCATCGTGGTCCTGCCTGAAAGGCAGCTGCTATGCAGAATTACAGGAAGGGTGCCGACCTCAAAATGTCATTTGTACTTGTGATCATTGCGCTCCTTTGTGTGAGTCTATTTAAGCTCGGGGAATACAAGGGCAGGACAAATGAAGTTGATGCTATCCCAGACAAAACACTTTTCTGATATAGAGGTTGTTTCTTTCCTTCTACATGATCAAACTGTTCTCACAAATATAAACCTGATGTTTACAAGTAGTCGCTGATAAAAAACATGAGAGCCAGCAAGAGAAAAACAAGCAAAAAACCAAAAAAAAAAAAAAAAAAAAAAAAAAAAAAAAAAAAAAAAAAAAAAAAAAAAAAAAAAAAAAAAAAAAAAAAAAAAAAAAAAAAAAAAAAAAAAAAAAAAAAAAAAAAAAAAAAAAAAAACCTTCGGGAACAAATTAAAACGAACTGGTACTTGCTATTCTCAAAATTTAGCTTGTTCAATATATTGATTTTTCTTCCAAGACAAAAAGCAAATTGAATATATGTGAGCATTTCCATCATTTTTCCTTGTCATTTTGGTAATCCATAATAATGACTCTCCTCATATACTATAGTTCTATCAACTGATTCTATTTTTCAAACCAATGTAACCTTAAATCAAAACTATCTTCACATGTTTCTTATTTTGGTAGACACAACAAACTGAAAAATAAAGTTTAAGTTCATAGTGCAATCAAAATTTTTAACTGCAGAAATAAAACCAGAAAGTTCAGCAGATCTCTGGAATAAAGGAATTATTTTGGAATCAAGAAATAAACTGAGTGTAACAAATAAAGTGGTTGATACATTTTTTGGTGTATGACCAAGCCCTGGCCAGTGTCATATTCAAAATTTGTCAGCTATCTCTTCAAGGGTGCATGTGTATACATGTTTTATTCCTGTTTGTGTGTAGATTAACTAACCCAGTATCAACCATAACGTATCAATGATGAACAACTGGTAGAAGTAAAATAAGAAAAGAAGAAAAACTGATTAATTTGGAAGCAGATACAATGTCAGCATATTTGTATCCCCTGTTGCTATAATGTAATAAGCACACAATATTTACATGTCAGTATATTATTGCTTAGATGAATGGATAGAGTAGAAAACATAAATGAAATAAGTATATTGATTAAGATCATCACTTTAAACGAATCCACTCGGAGACTTCTCTTGGACTTAAAAAAAACCAATATTCCCAGAATGGCAAGAAAGGGAGCTAAAAGTAAAATTGACTTGCACATGAGCTTTATTACATACCAAGAATCACTAATAAGTATTGATGTTATTAGGTTACTTCTGCCTTGTAACAATGCGGCATTCACATGCTCAATAATGAACTGTATGACATCCTTTCTATAATGAAACTTACTGATAATTAAGGAAATCACAAAGTCTTATAACTCTGTAAGCATAATACACAGAATTCAACAGATTTAGTAAGAATGGATAAATACTACAGATATTGATATCTACACAGATCATCATGATGTCCAGAAAAGAATAGTTTTAGAATAACTTAGATGTCCCAAGGCTTTCTCATGAACATAAAATAAACTTGAAGAATTTCATTTGTATCACCAGCAGATTAAATTACAACAGTACTAGGCTATACGTGTTTCCAGGTAACACTTAAAGGCAATGTGAGCCTCATCAAGGTTCTTAATTTCTCTGGAATTATTTCCTCTGTTGAAATGCAGATAATAATGGCTCTTTCCCTGAGTTTGGGCAAAAATTAAGTGCAATTTTGTATATAAAAGCATACGAAAGTACTTGTTAAGATCTGGCAGAATAGGATCTCTTAAAGAGAGCTGTTTCTATCTTCAATTCTTCCTCCATAGGCTGGGAGCCATGTGGTGGAGGACACTCTCACTGAACCAATGAATGAAAAGCATCTCAGTAACCCCACTGCCATGCAGCCAGGGCCACCCAGGAAACCCTAACATCTTGGAGGATAAGGAAGGATGGAAAATATCATCAAGAAGAAAATAGGCATAAGAGAGAGGAGAGAAAGGAGGGACAAGGAGAACGAGATTCCAAGAAGGCCTCTTTGAAGGTACAATTGCCCAAGCTATGGTGCTGTTTCCTAAGAAATAGGAAATAACTGAGAGGAACGAAAGGAGAGAAAAATACCAGGGAAGTCCTCACCTGCCCTCACCCCAGAATCTATGCCTTCATAGTGCAATGAGCCAGCTCACACAGCACCAGGCAAGCAGTCAACTCAGAGATGCACTTTATGTGCCTATCTTCTGGATCATCAAACATTACTGAACTGAAAATTCATAGCTTCATTTTTCTGGATGACACTCAGTTTTAGATAACTCCTTTTTCTTGTTCTTCTTGTTCTTGATCTTGTACTACTTCTTCTACCTCTTCTTCTTTTACCTCTTCTTCTTCTTCTTCTTCTTCTTCTTCTTCTTCTTCTTCTTCTTCTTCTTCTTCTTCTTCTTCTTCTTCTTCTTCTTCTTCGTCTTCGTCTTCTTCTTCTTCCCCTTCCCCTTCCCTTTCTCCTTCCCCTTCCCCCTCTGCTTCTCCTTCTCCTCCTCTTTTCTATGAGACCTGATGGATGGATGTAATTTTTTCTTTCTAAAGACTGTGATCTCCATAAATTAAAATATCATGTTTTTGTTCTTCCCTGGTTGATCTTGGATACCTCACAGACTCTGAAAAGTAGTACTGTCCCATGAATATTAATGAAATAAAATTTTTGAAAATACTCATTTTCAGTTCTAGACTTTATTACAATGTAATTTTGGTATAAATTTTATAAAAAGCTAATACATAAAAATCCCTGAGAGTTATGCTACTGTAAGATCAGCAATAATTTAGTAGTCATTCTAACAGTAACTATCCTGTTCACTGCTGTCAAATGTGCTAGCTGTATATTCTCTGAGTTGAGAAGATACTACTGTGAATGATTGTCTTTGATAAGGAATTAGCATAATTCTAAACGAAAGAATAAGTTTTCACTTCTAGCCTCTGGCGAGGGGGTAATTTTGGTTTTGTTTCTGAGATTTTGCATCTACAGCTTTCACGAGTTACTTGTAGGAACAATGCAAATATAAAATGAATTGAACTCATGTTCAGTTTCTCTTAGCATCTACAAGAATTGAACAAATCTTAATAACTGGGAAATGAATATTTTAAATGTAGAAATAAAAGTGAGACGTTCCCATACCTGAGCAGAAGTCATCAGAGTATCGATCATAAACAGATCTACAATCTCTTTCGTCACATTCACAGGTGTCCCCATGGATATCTCCCCAGTCTCCAGTGGGATCCACGTCATGGCAGGAACACTCACCACACACGCAAGTTCCTGGATGGGAAAAAGAACTTTATACGGATCTATTGAAGAAAATAGAAGAGAGAAAGCACCTCACCTATTGCTTTATTTTTCTCTGTGGCTTCTTTTGTTTAGGGAAAACATATATATTCTGATAAAAGGAAAATACCATCTGAGGGTTGTAGTAGAAATTCTTTAATAATTAAAAGTCATCACCTATGTTCACAACAATGTGAAAGTGTGATGTGTGTCATTAGTACCATGCTGGTTTCTTTGGATGATAAGGTCAAAATAACTAAGAGGAGAAATAATCTTAGCCCATTGACAGCATGCCATCTAGTTAGTAACAACAACAGAGAGTAATGAAAGAGAAGCTTGCAGGTACCAGGAGCCTACACACTCACCTGGCAGAACCACAAGGAAGTTATGTAAAAGTCTGGTGACAGAGAGGTTCATGGGAGTTAGAGTAATTAGAAGTAGAAGGTCTGGACATACCAAGGAGAGGAAGTGTCCGAGGACACTAGGCATATGGATACCCCAAGAACAGAATGAAGGCCAAGAAGGAAGTTTGGGTGGTGAGATGAAGGCCATGAAGAGTGCTGGAAAACAAATGAAAATTCAATGCATTTGTCATCAGGAGAGTTGCTTAGGGTATGCTTCATTAGGAGCCATGTGTCCTTTTAATCATTTTTTAAAAAGTAAATCTTATTGTAAACTTTTGATGTACGTAAGGATCACACTATTTTTACTTTGGGAAGCACATCAATGATTGTATTTAAGGCAAACATCTAATCAATGAGGAAAATATTTTTTTAAAAAAAATACCTACTGTCCTCAAAATATCAGTTGGGTTTTAGGATTAACTATATTAATTAAGACCATAATTTTACTCATAATCCCCCACAAAAATTACTAAAGGGAAATAAACAGATTTCCTCACATGAAAGTCTAATTTTTTAACAAATTTATTACAGGGTATACAGGGTCTCACTACACAGATCTGACTCATAGTGATCCTCCTGTTTTCAGTCTCCCAAGCACTGGGATTATAGGTGGGTGCCCCCACACCTAGCCTTAATCAACATCTCAGCATGCTCCAGGGATGGAGCTGGCATGGCATGCTGGGGATCAAACCACCTGCCGCTACACTCTGGCTAAGTAGGTGCTATCATTCACTGGGATATCAGGCTAGTCCTTTAACACTCTAAATTTTTCATTGGGATCAAATTCAATTAAAAAAAAAACCCAAAAGACTAAAAAGCAGCTAAAGCAAGTAGTTTTTATGAATTTAGAAGACAAAGAGCTAACTCATAAACACATAAATTATTCTTAGGAGTAAAAGTTTACATAAGGGTTAAATTCACCTAAAATAAAACAGGCAAAAGGAAAGAGCAACAGAAAACTTCATAAAGAAATAATGATCAGCATAAAAATGTTTCTCCATTCAGCCTCCTATTAATAATAAGGGTTTCAGAGTGAGAAATACTTAGAAAAATAAAGAGTTGCAGTGGTTTATGGTGCTAGACTGTCACAGCTCAGAGAGACTTCTAAGGACCCAGGCTAGTGCAGGAAGGATAGAGTTTAACATAAAATTGAATAGTGTTCTGGGTGGTGAGTTCACAATGTGTACTTCTTAGATACGTGTTATTATTCAACATAATAGCCCCCTTCAACAACAGTGGGGAAAAAGTACACAAAAGCACCTGCTCAGAAGTATAAACTATGACGGTATTTATTTTACTGAAAAACTACCAGTGTCCCATTTATCAATCACCAGGGAATTAGTGCAGTAATGATATAGGTACAATGTGGGTCACAAAGCAGTCATTAAATGTAATAATTGGCTCTTTTGTGCTGATATGTATAACCAAAATATATATTAAATGGAAAAGTTAAATTGGAAATCAGTATGTATAGTACAATTCAATTTTTGTGTTTAGTGAGAAGATAGTATAAGTGGGTATATTTCTTCAGAAAAAGTTACAGAAATTAATAAGTAAATAAGTTTCACCAGGTAACGTACTAAAATATGAAAGGGGATTTTTATCTAAACATCATCAGTCATCTTTTACCTCTTTATAGTCTGTTATCATGGTTCTTAAAAATGGACATGCATTGTTTTTATGATGTAGAGGGGACAGAGACAAGCAGATATGAAGAATAGGTGACTTTCAGACATGTTGCAAGAGGGCACACTATGAGCTACCCCCAAGCCAGGTGGACAGCAGGGCACTTTGCCCATCACCATATAGCTAGGTACAAAAGTCTATTTTCTTGGTCCTTGGAGATGGGGCAAAAAGGAAAACCTAGCAGACACTAGCAGGAAACATCTCTATTTTATAAAGGGAAGCTGTGAAAAGAAAATGGTGTCAGGTTAGACACAAGTGGCATTTTACTAGGGCTCACCCCAAGGCAGGCTGTTGTCCTGCTTTCCTGCACCTCAGAGCTTGCAACCTACATGACTCGCTCAGGCCAACTCCTGGCTTACTTCTTCTGCCAGATCTGCAAGTGTCCACCCCACACTGAGGAGCAGAGTCACAGACAGGTGGCCTGCTGTGAGTCCCTGAAGGGGGCCCAGCACTTAGAGCCCAGCATTCTGCTGAAGAGCCTGGCTCCTGTCCACGCGGCACCCTGCCTCTTCCCCCAACTTCAACACATTGATGGTCATTTTTCCAATTGTGCAAATCAGGCTTCATGTACTGGGAAAATGTTGGGTTTGCACTCTGTTGAACAAATAGGACTTCAGCAGAAAATATGCCTTTATACATTGAAAGAGCACGTGGAGTGGGTTACTATGAATAGCAATATCTAATCAATATTAAGGAGTAGTTTTTATTTTCTTCCTTCTTTTTCATTTTGGTTCCAAGTTTGGGACATTTGTTTCCCTTTCTCTCTGCAGAGAAATAGGACATGCCTTATCCTTCCATGTCAGGTGTCAAAGGTTGTTAGAGCATTCCATTGCGTGTGTGATCTATTAAGGTGGATCTCTCATGAAGAGAAATGAACGCATAGTTTTTCAGCTAACTAGATTTTATAATTTTATAGAAGGCATTAGGGCTTCTTGTGTATGGCGTCAGGTGGTTCTCTGGTCTCTGCCTCTATATAAGACAAAGGGAAAAATTACAAATAAGTTTCAGGGTTTACAAGAACTGCCCAAACTGTTTGATTTAACTGACTTTTAATTATATTTCATTATAATGAATTATTTTGAAAGGTCTTATTTAAGGTCAATCTAAATTTCCCATGGATAATTGATATACAGTTTCAACTATAGCTACTGAGTTCAATACCATCTGATTATTATTACACAGAGAAGTTAAGTTCATATATATCAGTTCAGCTTTTCGACCAAGCTTTCATTTGCTCATAATTAAGATAAGAGCGCTTTCTGAATGCTCTCTGGATAATTAGATGCTCATACTGTCAATGGTTCTGTGAGTCAAGTGACATTTAGCAGGAGTATCTACAAGGATTGCCTTTTAGCTGTACCATTCCACTTCTGGGTGACTGCCAAAGAAATGACAGTCCCTGTGTAAACTATTCATTCAGTGAAGCTTAAAGAAAGACAACAAACTTATCTTTCTGTTTTCTACTCAATAAAGAACCACAAAGAGAGGATTGTTGGTATAACAAAGATCAATTTACATCAAAGTAAATGATTATAAAAGATGACTCCTTCCCACCTGTAAGCAAAGGCAGAAAAGTGTTAATAGCGAAGAGTCCTGTGTGCCTCCTAATTATGTAGTAACATGTATGAGCGACGCACCTCTGTTACTGCAGATTTTGCCATCTGGAGACGTGCATTTTCGCTTGCTTTCCCAGGGGGTGATGTCGCACTGGAATTCGCATTTATCTCCATGCCAACCAGCCTCACAGTAACAGTTTCCACAGTAACACTTCCCATGGCCTTTACCCAAAAGAATTTTACACAGTGAGGAAAAAAGCAACTTTTCAAAGCAGCATTAACTTTCTACTTCTTCATAATCATTTTGTTTTTAATATAAGAGCAGCACATCTCTTGCTAAAACAATCGAATTATATAGTTTTTCCTTAGAACATCTATGTGGAGCTTATAGCTGGACCTTGTATTTGCCTGATTATATTTGTCTAATTACACAAATTGAGCAAACCAAATTGTCCCTGATCTTGGCTCACATAGAGAGCTGATTAAAATGAAAGTGTTTGCTTTAAAAAAAATACCATGAATGACTGAGAAAATCTATTACTTTGTAGCCTCCATTTCATGCTTCAAATGCCAATGCATGCAACAGTCACTTGCAGGACTTTTTTTCAATTAGGCACAAATAGAGTTTATCTGAAATTAACTACTGAGAAAGTGATGGTGGGCATTTAGTCAGACACACAGGATTAATGACTGAACCATTTTAAACCCAAAGAAATAGACCAAGTTTTCATTCAACTGTATCTCACAAGCTGTTGTGCTTCTCTATGTGTAAAAAGAACTTTTTAGATAAGTCTATGCTTGGTATTTATTTATTTATTTATTTATTTATTTATTTATTTATTTATTTATCGGAACTGGGGATTGAACTAAGGCCCTTGCACTTGCTAGGGAAGTGCTTACCCTACTGAGCTATATCCTCAGCCCCCCTTGGTCTTTATTTGGGCCAATAAAAGACTGTAGAAGTTGGTCTCACAATCAAATCCCCACCATTCATGTAAAGAGAATAGAAATGATAGTTAAGGGCATCCATCAACTTGTCCAGACATCACACTTTAAGCTCATTTATTTTTTACTGTATTATCTTCCCATTTGTACATCCCACCAAGCTATTGGAATGAATTTTCACATCATTCATGTCAAGCACAGATAGCCAGCTTTCTACAAATAGCCAAAGGATGGCACTTACTCCAGACTCATTTCTTGGGCGTTCTTTTCCATGTATTTGTGCTCCACAACCATGAATGAAAGTCCCAATTCTTGTTCTAAGTCTATTCTTTCTATCTGAGGATTTTTTTAAATTCATCTATAATGTTAAAGTGTTTGTTCTTCTAACTCTATTCTGTTGCTATAGGCGTAAGAGCAGAGGCCCATATAAAATGAACTATGGGGCTATTTTTCATCTTCTAATAGCCTACGTTTTTTAAATCTTTATTTTTTAAAGAAAATACAAAATTGTATTAAAACAGAAAAATTACAAGTGATACAAAATTTCCCTTAAGAAAGCAGAATGAATGTCACAGTATTTGTTATAATACATAGTATTGTTTTCCAAGGTATTATTCATATCACCAGTTATATGCACATGAAGTTGGAAGAAAAAAAGAAAAGAAATAAGTATACAAGAAATTAAGAATAAAAGTATAAACAATACAAAAAATGAAACAAAACATATAAAGTATTATCTGGTCCTTTCCATAGGCCAGCAGAAATGCACAGTACAGCTGTCCAAACCATCATGCTTACATACACAGATATATCTCTTTCCCTCACTCCCTCTTGTGTCCTTCTCCTCATCACAGTAACTCTCTCCTTTTGAATAGGTTCATTCCCTTTTCCCAGTATCTATTATACCATCCAAGTTCCACTACATTATATTCTAACATTATGGCATATCTACCCACTGTAAGAATACTAGTGGGTCTAATAGTGAAACTCACACAAGAAGGGGGAAACTATAGGATATTGTATTCTTCTATGGCATTCTTGTTCAGAAATGTAACTTTCATCAAGGAAGCATATGTGGAGGAGAAAGTAACGTAAGAAAAAATAGAGTATTTTAGAGAGATTTAAGGAAAAAGGACTAAAGCATACAATGCTGCTTTCTGTCTAAATAAGCTGTAACTGAAGTGCCCAAAGGAAAAGTCTTCCTAACGTCAGGCAATGGCAATTTCCTCAAAACTTTCTAATTTTGTCACAAGAAAAAGCAGACTATCAAGTTATTTTTATAAGAAATGTATCATTTTTATATTGTATTTACTAAAAATCTTTATGTATACACATAAAATAATCATATTCTAGTATAATATAACAAGCCGTGGGGACTTACGAGTGATATTAGAAAAAATCATAACTGTGTCTTAATTTCTTTACATACAGTCAGATTTTGTAAGACTCAATCACTTTGTTACATTTAAAAACTTTTATATTTCATCTGTAATTTTAGAAAATTTATATATAAATGATTACAAAGGTAGGGATCATAAATGTATATATTCTACAATGTAGATCTCTGTTTACCTATTAAATTCAGTATTTAACTAGGGTTTTCCTAAGCAATCATTGATATAAGGGTGAAGAAAAAAAATCAAGTACAGCTACACATATGTACAGTCACAAAAAAAAACTAAGCAGATACCCATAAACCTTATGTGAAAATGTTTTATCATGATCAAAAAAGATCTAAACCAAAGCAAATAAGAATCAAGATTCCAGAAATTCAACAAAAGAACAGAATATTAAAAGGAGCTACAGAAAAAAAAAATTACCTATTAGGACAGCCCATCAGAATCACAGTAGACTTTTCAACACATGCCCTCAAGTACAAGGGAGCAAAGTGTTTCAACCCCTAAAAGAAAATGGCCTCCAACCCAGACTGATGTATCCCACAAAAACAACCTTTCAAAACTGATGGAAAGGTAAGACATTTCCATGACAAAAAAAAACACCCGAGAATATTTATGACACAAAACCAGTACTCTAAAATATTCTGAAGAATATTCTAGAAAGATAATGAAGACTACAGCTCCACTAAAGGAGTAGAATACGCCAGGAAAGGCAAGTAATTAATCAGAGAAGGAAAAGTAGAAACCAACAATAGAAAAATACCATGACAAGGATAAGCCAATACATATCAGTAATAGCCATAAATGTTAATGACCTCAGTTCATCAAGCAAAGAAACAGACTGGCAGAATGGACCAAGAAGTAAGACTCAGCAATGTGCTGCATACAAGGAGCATATTTTAAGAGCACTACAATATTCTGAAAACAATGAATCAAGTAGACACAAAACATTTTAAATAAGTCAGTATCAGTCCATGAAATTGAAAGTGTAATTAAAATCTACTGACCAAAAAAGTTCAGACCCTGAAGGACTACTGACTGCTGAATTCTTTAAGAAATTTGCCAACACCTAATAGCGTTATTCCTCAAACTCTAACAAAATTCAGAGGGAAGAAATACTCCAAGGATCATTTGAGATGAATTGATACCTCTCAGATGAAGAATTATAAACACAAATAAATATATGAAAAAATGGTCAGTATTACTGGCCATTCAAAAGATGCCAGCTAAAGCAGCACTGGGATTCCATCTCACTCCAGAAAGAATGGCAATTATTAAGAAATCAACTAATCATAAGTGCTGAAGAGGCCGGGTGGGGTGTGGTGAAGGAAGCCTTGTCCACTGTTGATACAACCATGATAGAAATCAGCATGGACATTCCTCAAAAAAAAAAAAAAAAAAAAAAAAAAAAAAAAAAAAAAAAAAAAAAAAACTAGACCTAGAGGTTTCACTTGACTCAGCTATTCCCCTGCTTAGCATCTTCCAAAAAGAATGAAAAGCATGCTTCCACAGTGACACATGCACACCCAGGTCTATAGATACACAGTTGAGAACAGCTAGACCTTGGAGACAACCCAAAGGCCCAATGGCCAGTGAATGGATAAGCAAGATGTCGGTGTTTTTATGCACTGGAAAACTACTGTGCCACAAACTAGGGAAAGCTTGAGACATTTCTAGATAAAAGGAGACCATATTCACAAGTGAAATAACTTGGACATGCAGTGCAAATATTTCATGGCTTCACTGGTGGGACAGACTGGAAAAACCAAAATATCTAGTAGATTTTGGGAAATAGGAAGAATACATTAAAACGAGAATGAGGAACAAGGGAGGGGTTAGGGAGGTAAGAAGGGACAAGAGGAAAAATAAATAGAAGAAAAAATGGAAGCAAAACTTTATAAATGAAGAGGGTTATAAACATAACTTTTTATTTTGTATAAAGTGATACAGCAGGAGGGGGGCCACCCATTCAGGACCTCTTTTCTGTCCCTCTCTCAGGCAGGAGCATTTCCCCCCAATAAATCTATTCTCCTCATAGCCTCAAAAATAATAAAGGGATATAGCAGGGAAATATCATACTGTTATCTTACTTGTGGACCAAAGAGGTAGCTTTCAACACATTGGCTTCCTGTAAATGTCACATGGGAAAATCTACAATGCAAGACAATGTAGTCCCAGGGAATGTTACTAGATGCTGGCATCTGCAGTCAGAGATTTTTGCACCATAAAATTATCCAAGCCCAAATAATTGAAAATAACAAATAAAATGGGTGAGTGTCAAGCATTTTCTGTTGTGTTGTTTCACATTAAATTTTTATATTTACACATCCAAATAGATATTGCTTTGGTGATGTGTATCAGAGCACCATGGGTCCAGAGCATGTTTCTTTCTTATTTTTTGATTTGTAATAAGTGGAGGTAAAGCACCAAATGGTAGATTCATCAATTGCTTTATTTTTGGCTAAGCCCTGTTGAGAATATCCTGAGCAGCATTTAACTTGTGTCCTAGGCTTAGACAAATGAACAGAGGATTGTGTGCATGTGTGTGTGCATGTGTGTGTGTGTGTGTTTTATTCAGGTGGACTGCATAGTCAGGAGCCTAGGGAGAAAGCATAAAGCAAGGCTACAACAAGAAGACTTGGAAGGTGCTACAGCAGGAAGGAAAGCAGCAGCAGTGTAAACTAAGAGAAGCTGGGCTGCTGGCGCCGCGTTCTTGGGGCCTCTGCTTCCTTCTGACCCTGTTTGCTCCTGATCATCCCAGGAAAATCATTCCCTTTACATGTGCAGAACAGGATTTTTTCGATGGGGACCCTGTGGAATAGGAACAAAACATGTTTAAATACTGAGAAAAAAAATTTCCAAGCTGAAATGATTCTCACTGCTGTCTACCTTAATTTTGTTGTGCCAGTCAAGATCTCCAACTTGGGACAGGCTTGCATTTTACTTACAAATGGTAAGGAACAGCTCCTCTGATTCTGAGTGGTTGAGGTGTCAAGAACACGGTGTCTAGCACCAGAATGTAAAGTCTATCTTAATCGATGGAATGAGCCCATGTAAGTTATCTAACTTTCCAAGTCTCAGTTTCTACATCTTTCTGTGGGGAATAAAATTAAATCTTAATTTGGAGTGATATTATGAGATATATGGATGCAAAAACTTACTGAAGTTTGTGGCACTGTGCCAAATGATATAAGCATGGTACAATAGACAAACGAGTTGAGGAATGACAGCTCATAGAAGGAGGGCAGGAAAGGTCATGTGAGATAGCTCAGCTGACTAAGCACCTGCTTAGGCAAACATAAGGACTGGGGTTCCAGCCCCCAGGATCAGGTGTGGTGGTGCACGCCTGCAATCCCAATACTGGGGAAGCTAAAAGCAAGAGGATCACTATGAATCTGAGCTGCATAGTGAGACCCTGAATCAAATAGAGTAAGAGGAGGGGGGCAGGGAGAAGAGATAAACTCTAAGCTAATCACCCTATCAGACATCAACTACTAATAGGACATTTGACTATTTCAAGGGTTATGACTTCAAAAGAGGATGAAATTAAGACATAAGGGGAAAAAAAAGATAATCATAGTGACTAAGGTGAGCAAAAACAGTGACAACCTACTAGAACTGCTTTGAAGCTATGTAGTAGGCCTGTTGTCAAACGCTGTGACTCTCTTCTGTGGACAATCCAGTTTCACATTTAAAAAGTGCTAGTCTATTGTCCAAGTCTCCACAAGTGAAGTGTGTTCCTGATAAGCATAAGTTCAAAGTGAATTGGAGTTCAAGAGCAGAAACTTCTGTGGAGATGAAAGTACAATGACATGGGTGAAAACAGCTGCTATCAGAGCTTCAACAGTTGGTATACCTACCTCCACAAATTTCCTCTGTTTCATCATCTATGCACTCTCTGTCATCACACTCACAAAATTTACCATAAACGAGGCCATTTCCATCTGCATCATCGCACTTACACCTGCCACAGTGGCATGTACCTAGGCCGTGAAAATAAAAGACGTTGTTATATGCACATCAATTGTAAAGAAGTTTTCTCCTGTTGGTTTCTACAGTATAGAAATTTCAACTCAGTGTAATATCTCAATTATGCATATGCATATGATGACAATAAACTATTCCTTTTTGAGATTCTAGTGCAATTGTTTTCTATCACCCAGCTTTGACCTCTAAAAATTTAAATGAGTATAAATTTGACTTCCTCAAGTACAGAGCCACTCTGGACGCATCCCTTCAACTGAAGCATGAATATAATTTGATTACACCTGAGTCTGAAAGGAGCTAAAGCAGAAAATTCCAAGCTTTATGATGGATATAATCTTGCTTATCTCCTTCACCAGCATTTATTCAGTGCTTTGCACAGTGTTTGAACATGTGATTTCCATAATGAATATTTGTGGAAATAAATCATTATCAAATGCATAAATGTAAAAATGTAAATGTCCAAATATTTTCATAGCCTCAGCATTAAGTGGTACCCTTGTTCTTTTCTGGTAACAAGGGAGTTCTCTTCTGAAGATTTCTGGGACTTCAGAGTGTGAAAGTGGCTCAGCGTGATACAGAGGCAATGGAGTTGTCTGGTCTAACATAAGCCACATAACCCATTCAAGAGTGTTTGATTACAAGCCCTAAGAGTTATTTCATTGATGTGAACATTGCACTAACTTTTTAATATGCAGTTCTTAATTGATACAGCAAACATCATATAAAAATGAAGATACTGGAAATCTAACAGGAGATCAAGTCAGCCCCAGTCCTCTTCTCAGACCCTAGATGAATAGAAATCAATGTGATAAAAAATTGAGAAGTGTAAAGTACTGCAGAAACACATAGCAAGGGAATTTAGCTGAGATCTGGAGGTCAAAAATTCCGAAAGGAGGCAACTAAGACTGAGACCCAAGCCCCACAAAATGTTATCAAGACAAGTAATATTGTGAAGAAACTCAATTCCATCAAGGCTCAGTGGTAAAATAATAACAGAATCAATCAAATATGTTTGAAATATATGAAATAATGTGAAACGTGTCATTTTACAAAAATGCAACTAAAAGAGTAGTTATAGGCATCTTCTAACCATCTTAGATATTTGCAACTCAAATCTGAGAATGGGATCCCCATGGAGTGTTCTCAACAAGGGACCCTCTGGTCAGTATGTGCATACAAAATGCTGCACCGCTGGCCTGGGCAGATTAGGCAAAAGTGGATGTGGAATGAGTGAAGGGACTGTTACATTTCTCTGTAGGAAAAAATAAAATGAGGCTGGGTAGATGAAGACAGCGAGTTCAGAGAGAAGGAAACACATTTGAGAATATCTTCAGGAAAAAGAATGCCACATCTGGTGGCCAACTGGAGTGAGGGAGGAACCATAGATGACACTTACCTGGAGCAATGGCATACTAGCTGTCCTATGTTCTGTGTTGTAAACTGGAGGGAGTGTAGTTCACACTAAGATAGAGTAGTAGTCGAATCAGAGATTCACTTCTCATTGACTATCCACTATTGAGAACTCTTTGATAAACAAGTACCAGATTTCCTAATTGCATACATTTTCTAATTCACACAGTGAAGACCAAGTGCTAAATGTAGCATACAGTGATCTTCCTATAAACACTGTTGGGTCTAGCCTCATAGCAGAGTTTCAAGAATTGTTGATTTCTTGCTCGGATCCCACAAAGATACTGAATATGTTAATCATATTCTAACAATTTTCTCCATGCTCAGATTGTATTTAAGGACCCTGACAATGACCTTTCTTGTCTTCTGACAATTCTGTCACCCAGGTCACTTATAGTTTTCTATTACCTACTGGAGTTTTCTCTTCAAATACTCGTAAATACTAACTACTACAGAATTTGTATTTGTTATTTCCTACCGTGGGAAGAGTTTTGTGAATCTGATTTATATGAAACTCCATTTTTAGGCAGGCTTATTTCTGAAAATCATTTCAATTTAGAAAAACATCATTTGAAATCCAGTACTACCACTACATTTTCTCATCTAAGCTTTCTCTGCATTGCCCATCTCTTCTTGCGTTCACATAGACTTGTTCTGTCTCATAAGCCCTCACATAATTAGGTATTAACCATTTTGTGATCTATTGTGTTACTTGAAAGGCATGATGTAATTATAGTAAAATAAATTAAGTAAGCCATAGGCCAGAGGAAACATGTAATCGGTCACATATCTATTTCTTTATTTGAGTTACTTGACACACTGCTGAGGCAAGATACCAGACACACATATTTTAAAAAAGAGAAAAGACTTATTTGGCTCACAGTGTGAAGAAGTTTCCATTCCGACTCCTCTGACTCCAAGGCAGGGTCATCTTGCACAGGAGAAATAGTTCATGGCAGGCAGAAGGCAGCCAGGTAGCAAGGCAGCCAGTTGCAAGTGACAAATGGCAAGGACAAGTGCAGCCTTCTTTCTCTCCCTGAGTTCATCCCTATGAGCTGGTAGCTCTCATGCTCTTAATCCTAGCACTGCATGATGCATCAATCCCAGTATCACATCCTTAATCCCAGCACCACATCTTCGATATCCAGCTACCTCAGAAAGTCTCACCTATGATTGCATGGGGCTTTGGGGGAACATTTAAACACAAGCCTTGACACTTCTAAAGAGAGATCAGTCCACCTCTATTCATACATTATAAAAACAGTATTATAGTATATATAGTTATTGTATTTATATATTATATTTCTCTAAATGTATTGTATATACTATATCATATACTCATACAGGTACAGTGGATACATGACACATAGCAATTTGTGTCTGACCCACAGCAAATGCTGTCATGAGCAAAATTCTGTCTGCTTCTGGGAAAGGAACAGGGAAAGAATAAATTATTGAGTAACAGTAAGATATATGCATAAAATTCCAACAAGGGAGGATGGAAAGCTGAAGAACAGTGAGTGGCATTCTGGCTTTACTTTAGAGAAAAAGTAGCATGACTGTGGATAGCAGAGATCAAGCACATTGTTAAGGACTCCAGAGTATCTGCTGGAACCCTGGGAGCCTGCTATCATTCCAGAGAAGAAAGCAACCCTGCTAGTGCTAGCAGTCCTCAGCCATGAACCATGGCAAGGAACAGCTCCTGCCTCCAAATCCCCCAGGTCCCTGCTGACGTGTTTCCCAAGGCAGGCTCACTCTCGGCCACACTTGCAAACTGCTCCCGGTTGGTTGCGAAGTTTGCAGCAGACTTCCTGTCTCACCTATGCAGCACAATTTGCAACCGAGCCTCCAGAACATGGCAGATGGAAACCCAGGCAGGAGTGCCAGACTCCTGTGATTATGCTGTGCCATCCTGCTTCTTTTTCTTGGTTGCCAGTTAAGTCATTTTCTAGGATTGGTTTTCTGCTTTACAGTGGGATATTTTCGCTCTGGTTTTGCATGTTATCTAAATTAGCTGGCTCGTTCTAGGATGACTTCTGGGAATCGTACACCAGCCTGCACCCCATTCAAGGCCCTACAGCTGCACATCACCCTGCCCACTGTCACCTCTATGGCTCCCTCACAGAGTTAGCTTCTGCAACTGCTCAATCGCCACTTCATCTAACTCTATGTCACACCCCACTCCAATGACGTCCTGTTGCCTTTCTCATTCCAGATGTTGCCAGAGTACCATGATGTGATCCAGAAAAGATTAGAGAACCTACAAGCTAATGCAATTTGGAGGGTTAGGAACTAGGTAGGCAGAAGTGGGAATAGCACTGAATATGAATTTACCTGTTAACCCAGAAAACTCACTCCTCAAAAGTTACCCTGAAAATATGTCATCCAAAATATTGAAACTATAGATAGGCCAGATTGTCCTGTATATTACTATTGTGGTTTAAAAATACTGTAAGGTTTAAATGCTCAAACAAAAAAGGCTGGCTGAATATTTATGCCATATCCATATAATTCATTTCTATGCTTTTGAAAAAAGAAGAGATGACATTTTCTAAGCTGATACGAAGTGAATTCAAGGAGATAATGCAGGCAGACTACAAAAGTATGGCATGGTACCTTTTACATTGCAAGAAGAAAATAATAATAATATGTACTTTATTTATTTATGTTATAAACAGAAATCTGTGCACCAGTAAAGCAGAAAAAATGGAGTTGGTGAATTATAAAACTGAGAGTAAGCGTTGTAGAAGAGAGCCATGATTCTCTGAACCATACTTGCATGCACAGTTTTGGCCTTTAGAGGCATGCTGAGTTCTGTACAGTATAAAATGTATTAATTAATCATGGGCAAAGAGAAAAAATGAAATGTGAAAGCAATATGAAGTAAATAAGCTCAACTGTATGCTAAGCAAATACCATAAACAGACTAAAAGGAAGGTGGTGAAAGATAGCCAGGTAATTTACTAATATAGCATTTAATAACAAGCCTAGCCTTGACTCAGAAATGATTACAGGGGAAAAAGCCTAGTCCTTCCTGTTGGATTAGTATTTATTATTGTATGGAGAAATTCTAAAAGCAATTTTAGGTGTAGTATAAGATTGAATGAATGAGTAAATACAGCAGCACTGTAAGGAGACATTTTATTTACAAAAAAAGAAAGATGAGAACAATTTTCTTTAATATTTTCAGGGAATAAGTAAATTTGTGGAAATGGCTCAGATTAAAGGAAAGCAAGAAGAGATAACCACAGCTCTGCACCTAGATTAGATCTTTGAAGGAAGAGAAAATATTTTCAAGGATGTTGTTGAGTCATTTGACACAGCTGAACTGGATGGTAAGTTACATGAAAGCATTGTGCAAATGATTAAAGAAAGGTAAAGCCAAACAGTTTCTGTTTTATATTTTAGCAAGTATCTTACATTACCTATTAAAAGGATTCTGCTTTTTAAATTTTTTTTTTACTTAAAATATGTAACTATCATCCTAGTGTGTTGGTGCACATTTGTAATCCCAGCACTCTGGAAGGCTGGGAAGAAAAATCACAAGCTGGAAACATGCCTGGGTAAAATTATTACTCAGCAACACCTTGTTTGTAATATACATATATTGCATATATATATATATATATATATATATATATATATATATATATATATATACAACTACAAACAGTTTCTGAGGGAAGATACTGTGCAAGCTGTCAAATGCTTGTCTTGATCATGTAGGACAATGTCTCTCCTACTGGGATTTATATAGGATCTCTTCTGCAGAATTTCAAAACCCCTTACTGTCCAGGTGACTTTCCAATACAACTGAAGCAGATGCCATGTGCGTGCTGACATTTCATGCCTTTCCCTCTGAGATTTCCCCCATTCAGTTATGGTTGAGAAAAGTCAAGTTTAGGTCTTCACATACCCAAGTATTAAGAATGCTTAATTATGGCTAAAGGCCATTGAAATCTAAGCTGCAACTTTTTTTACCAATCAATTTTAACAACTATCCTATAATTTTGTAAGAAATATCTTTAAATTATTCTTACAAAACATAAAATGCTTTGATCAAAATAAATACAGTGACAGAATGTTTCAGTCACTATCACTATGTATTACTCAATGAGTTTCATATCAGTGTGTATGAAACTGCTATCAAATTATAAAGATTTGGTCCTATTTGGTGCTAAGGTATAAATTCAAAGGAACCTTGATTTGTGATGGAATAATTAAGCCAGTTACATAAGTTATTTTAAAAAGATTTAATGCAGCATTCAAAATCATGGCTCTGATTTACATAAAATGCTGCTGGGTGTTGGTTCCTGTGAATACCCAGCACTGGGAACAGCTGGAGAGTACCAGACTTGCCAGTCTCACGGGATGACAGCTTTTCTCCTGCTGACAGATCTGAATTTCATTTTAAAAAATACACTTCTCCCTTAGAGTTTCGACCTGTTTTCTCACATATGTATTTCCATTACAAAACAAACCGTGGTGCTTTCGCTTAAGAATTTCCCTAAGATCTGCCTCTTACCTGCATTGGAGCAGATGAGATCTTGAGAATTCTTACACATTTGGTTGCTTTTTTTCTTCGTGAGATTACAGTTGGTTGGATACTGGCAAGCATCCCCAGACCATTCCGGGTCACATCTGCACTTGCCGCAGTCACAAGTCCCATGGCCTGCAGATTTAACAACATCCAATGACTCCAACCATTTTCCCAAGAGCATGACTATGTAGCAAAAACCCTTGAGGATAACATTGGCTCAAAACTGACCTATAAGCCGGGCGTGGTGGCTCACGCCTGTAATCCCAGCACTTGGGAGGCTGAGGCAGGAGGATTGGTGCGAGTTCGAGACCAGCCTGGGCTACAAAAGTGAGCACAGGACCAGCCTCAACTGCATAGCAAGACCCTGTCTCAAAAAGACAAAAAAAAAAAAAAAAAAACTGACCTATAATAAGTTCAGACCCATTAAAGGTATGGTGGAAAATTATGCTGAATGTTTAAATTTAAAATTTTTATTACAATAAAGGAAACACTGTCATTAATCTCCCTCAGAATGTTTCCACGCTTCCTTTGAATGTGGCTGTCTTTTTTTTTTTTTGTGCCATTCCTGAGGCAGCTCTGGAAGTTCTCTGTCATTAATGTCTCTAGTTGTGCTGTTGTAGCTGCCTCAATTTTCTGAATTGACATAAAATGTTACTTTTCAGGGTCATTTTGACTTTGGAGACACACTGCAAGTTGTACAGTGCCAGCTTTGGTGAATAGGCTCGAAGAAGACAAAGCATAATACTTCTATTTCATAGAATTTGTTATAAAAATTTTGAGTCAATTTATAATATTGAGGCAGCCATGGAAAGGTGCATCAAGAGAGCAGACTTTCAGACCTGCTGCAAACAGTGCAAGATATGTTAGGATACCTGTGTCTGCAGCACGTGCAGGGATACTTGGAGGGGAGTTAATTGCTGTATGTATTTTACTGTGATAACTGTGTTTTAATTTAAACATTTGTCGTATTTTTGTCACATCCCTTATGCCTTGCTGGGGCTGAGGGGGATTACACATTGCACTATGTATAATGCAATGGAATATAAGAAATTTATTTCAACAATCAACTTTGATAAAGATCAGGGACCCGTTAAGTTAATTTACAGAAACTTTAAGATAATATATCAGAATTTTCAGACTGGGCATGGTGGCATGCGTCTATAATCCCAGCTCTTGGGAGGCTGTAAATAGGGGAGCACTACAAGTCTGATCTAGCAGTAAGACCCTGAACAACCTGTAGAACCTTCCTTAAAATTAAAAAGAAAAGTGTTTTCAGAATTCTAATAAAGCACAGTAAAAAAATTCAATAATCAATAAAAATCTACACAGCACCACAGATTTTTCAGTCCAGCAAAGTTTTTTCTATATAGCTGTATGTTACAGCACTTAACAATCCAAATCCTAAAAGACGAATCTTACAAAAAAACTCCACTACACATTGGCTTTACAATTATTTAAACTAAACGCGCAGGGCTGGCCAAATAGATCAGCCAATGAAAATGGCTGCAAGCAGGGGCCAGGGTGCCAGTGGTTCAATCTACAGGCCTGCAGTGCCAGCCCCACCCCCAGGGCACACTGAGACAGCAACTGAGACTGAGCGTAGTGGCATGAGCCTGTAATCCCTGCTCTTGAGAGGCTGTAAACAGGTGAATCACTACAAGTCACATCTAGTAATGAGGCCCTGAACACCCTATAGAACACAGGTATTTAAAATACAAAAATAAATAAATACATAAATAAATAAGCAATACAATTTTATGGATATATTAAATTTCATCATTGGATAAGATGAACATAAAAAGGAAGTGTATATATTATCACTTAAAGAGAAAATTAAGTTCAAAATATAAAAATGACAAAATCCATAGGATGGATCTCCACAAAATTTTTTCCATTCTTCATCCTTCCAATCATTTTGCTTTTATGAGACACTAGTCATATAGCTGTGATCATTAAATTTATTAAGTGCTGCTTGATGAAGCCTGCTAATTATTTTGACACATATAATACTTGGATGTTGTCCTCAAAGAACTTACAAACTTCAAATTCAAGGCTGATATCCAAAGCTGCTGCCACTGTAATTGTCTGTGAGAAGTGTTTGTCATCTTGTGTCAAGTTGAGTGATATAGTCTATGACCCGCAGGAATAGACTAGGAGATGCTAGACTGCCTGGCCTTGAGCTGCCCTTGAAATTTGAGCGTAAATGGATTGTGGGGAAGAGTATGCTTACAGACTCAAAGTAATAATTCTATGTCCTACTCTCTGAAATTCATAGATGTCATGGAGTAAACCCATTTATCTGGAGCCAACAGCCATTAGATGTGTCAGCCAACATCCTCAACATGCAGTCCAGATGGCTGATAAGAATCGATGGCTCAGAGGCTGCATGTTTGGGGACGTTCAGCAGAGCCTGAATCTGTGCTTGGCTGTGACTTTAAAATATCTTTTTCTGTGGCTCTGTCCTCTGCAAAGAAATCATCCTTTATGTTTCTGTTGCATGTGCCAATTAATTCTTCTAGTTTACAAGGCCTTACAAGCACCCTAATTGAAATTTACTTTCTGCAGTGCACATTACTCAGTACAATTGTTATTATTATGCATTCCTCTTTGGCCTTACACAATATGATCAGTCTCGGTCAACTTGGTGTTGTTTAAAAGAATAAGTCACTTCACCTGTCAATACCTAGTCTACCATTTATCAAAGTATTAAATCAAGCCCTTGAAGTGGCTAAACTTCTCTAGGCACATGAAGTCTTCTAGAAATTATACTTATTCCAATAATATTGTGTGATTGTATGATGTAATGGTTGATACACTGTGCCAACTTGAGTAGTTTAGAAATTTAATTTAGCAGGGGTCAGTGGCCATACTTTGAAATATCATCATCCTGTAAAAGAGGAGGAAGGACACTGACATAATGTGAGTGCTGGGGATGGGGGCAGGGGAAAATAACCTGCTACAATGTAAGGGAAGAAAAAAGATTTGCTCTCTCCCTTTTGCTTTTACTGTTTTTGCTGCCTTCCACTGCCTTGAACTACTGCCCTCTGCAGTGTTCCACTCTGCCTTGGAGCCAATTGAGTTTGAATTGAAACCGTCACAAACTGTGAGCTAAATAAACCTTTCCCTCTTTAACTTTGGGTGTCCAGTGTTTTGTCTGAGAAATATGACATTGCTACTTTTGGCCATTAAATACCATTTGTTTGTGCTCCATCCCAAAATAATACTTTATATCAACATAAACAAACAAAATGGTTTTGAGGATAAATAACAATTATTTGCTGACTCGATACTAAAAGACTACTCTATGCCCCCACCCCCATGGAGAAACTCAAAATAGCAGAGATATATCAAAGGTTGACAGGTGAAAATTAGGGAAAAATAAGGGAAGTATAGCTAGAAAACATCAGCAGTGGACATATTCTGAGGTTTGTACTTGTTATGGTTTGTGTATGGTCCACACTGCCATGAAAGGTTGTTTTCTGCTGTGTGCCTCTCTGCCTGGGAGCCAGCTGAATGTGGCTGAAACTTCCAGTAACTGTGAGCTAAATAAACCTTTCATTCCCTCGTTCTGAGTGTCGGGTATTTGTTCTAGCAATGAGAGAAGAGTAACTAAGACAGAATTTGGTACCAGGAGTGGGGCTGTTGCTGTGACTAAACCTATGTGGATCATGAGTGTTTGGAAATGGCTTATGGAAAAAGATAGGAAAGGTTCAGAGACATTGCACATTTGTGAAGAGCTAGAACAGCTTCAGTTCTTCTGTAGCAGAGATTCTGGTCAGAGCTCAGAAGACCAGAAGACTGATAGAAAGCCAACCTGTAAACACCAGGCTGGGGAGGTTTCTGCTGGGGCGAAGTACTGTATTGGTTGTTGGCCAGAAAAGAAGTGCCAATAAAACTATGGACTGAAAAGATAGAGCTAAGAGGATCTCCATGCTGAGAAGGAAGCAGAGGACGGAAAAGAAGGCCTGAAGGTAACACCCTTTGCAGCCTCAAAAATGCAAAGGTCAGGGACTTTGACTTGAGAGGAAAGCTGCTGAGCCCTTTGTTCCAGAATGCTGGCAGCTGTACCAGGTACCAGAATGGCACTGGCATGGAGAATGTATTCCTTGGAATCAGGGTCAGAGTTCTCAGCAATCCAGGCACCCAACCTCTATAGCCATGATAAAGGAAAGCCTGGTTACTGCTCCACCTGGCAGCAGACCTTGACATCATCCACATGGCAGTGGTTTTAGGTGCATTGAGAGTACAAGAGGTCTGAGATTATGAAAGCTTCCACCTCAATTTCAGAAGGCCTGGGAGGCCAGGCAGTGTGCCCCTGAGAGAGCTGTGTGTCACACTGTGAGTGAGTGAGAAGTCTATTCAGTGGAAACCCCAGAAGTTTGGAAAAGCCAGGAACATGGATCGTCTAAGGGAAACTGCAATGAGGGAGCAAAGCCAGCATTAGAGAGAAGCCATGAAAGCTATGACTACCAATTGTTCCATAGGGGCAGAAGCCACATGGAGCTGACAGTTGGCCACAGGTTGCTTTGGATGTTCCACAAGGACCTATAGGACTTAATGTTGGCCCTTCTGGATTTTGGACTTATGCTGGTCCCAATGCTTGGTATCCAGCTGTGTGTAACTTTTGGAATGGTAATGTGTATCTTGTGCCGCCTTTGAATGTTATATCTGTTTAAATTTTCATTTGTATAGAGGTTCACAGAGACTTGGGACTTGGACTTTTCAGCAATTCTGAAACTGTTGGGACTTTGGCAACTCTTAGAGATGGACTAAAATGTCTTTTGCATATAGTGATGTGCATGAGTCTTTGGAGGTTCAGGGGCAGAATGTTATGGTTTGTGTATAGGTGTCCCCTCAAAGCTTTTGTAAGTTATGGGGTGGCTTCTGGAATTCATGGAGATGGGTGCTGCCCTGGGGCAGGTGATTTGCGTTTCAATGTAAGGAAGGAAGAAAAGTTAGCTGCTTGAGCTGCTGCTACCTCTCCTTTCCCTCTCTTACTCTCTGCCTGCTTCCATGAAAGGTTGTTTTTCTGCCATGTGCCACTATGCCTTCAAGCCAGATGAATATGGACTGAAACCTCCAGTAACTGTGAGCTAAATAAACCCTCCTTCTCTCACTCTGAGTGTTGTGTATTTGTCCCATCAACAAGAAAGGAGTAACTAAGATAGTATTCTGTACAGGAAGACCACAGAGGCCCAGCTTCATGAGATGTCTTTCACAAAAGACTCTATGTACAGAACCCAGCTTCTTGAAATATAATGGCACATAGAATGCTCTTGTAAGTCCTGTGATTTAAAAGTGATTTAACTTCATTCACCTTAGAATCTAAAGTTGTTTTTGAGTAGAGTCCTCATCCTGATGATCTTGAGCTGACACCTTAGTCTCATGCTTCATCTGACAAGGTGTTGGGTGGCATTCTCAGTGCTCCCTTCAGCATTTGGTCAGAGTCTAAGCTGTCAGCTAATGTAGACTAGAGTTATCTGTCTTTTCAGCCTTTCTAATTTTATCCTAAATAAAATTTTACCGTTTGATTCATCTTCCCCTGTCTTGGTTCCTTTTGTCTTATTGTTGGAACAAAGTACTTGATACCCAAAATTAAGGAAGGGAAGGTTTATTTAGCTCACAGTCTGTGAAGATTCTAGTCCATATTTGGCTGGCTCCAAGGCAGAGTGGCACATGGCAGAGGGCAGCAGTTCATGGTGGCTGAAAACAGCCAAACAGTAAGATCAAAAAGAGAGGAGCAGTGGCAGAGACCAAGCCTCTCTCCCTTCCTCATACTTCATTCAAGCTGTCTACCCCAGGCCTGGTGTAATACTCACACCCATAATTTCAGTGTTGGATCAAGAACTAATCACAAACTGTAGACACTCATTCCATGACTGCACGAGGCTTCGGGGGGACAACTACACACAACCCATAACATCCCATTTAGCAAAGTAATAGAACAGAAATTAATTTTTGATTATCAAATTAGCATCTTTTCTTTAAAGAATTTTTTATTTTATTTATTTATTTTTTCTTGTTTCAGAATCTTTGTTTATTCACTCATTTTTATGGCCAGCTCAGCCTGCCCCGAGGGAAGGGCTGGCGCAGCATGTGGTGTCGGAGATCGAACTCTGGGAGGCTGAGGCTGGGGGATTTCAACTTGAAGGCCATCTTGGGCCACCCAGTGATTTAATGAAACCCTATCTCTCAAAATTTAAAATGCTTTCAAGAGCTGGAAAATAAGTCTGTTTCCTCTCAGTTCTCAAGATCACAAACCTGAGATTATGGTGTCCACAGTTTTCTTCTGGCAGCTCTGAGGGAAAAGCCGTGCCACTCTCACCCAGCTACTGGGCTCCTCCACATTCCCAGCTGTGGAAGGACACCCCCAGTCTCTGCTTCTATCTATGCACCAGATTCACCTGTCACCAGTTGTGAAGTCCACCTGCTGCAGCTTGACTTCATCATAATGTAGTCACACCCTGTAGGCCCTGTTTCCAGACAAACGCACATGCCGAGGTGCCAGATGTAGGGTCCTCACATGTCCTGGGGATCATGCTTTTCTACCCACCACACATACCAACATTGATGCCTACACGCCTCTTTCCTAACCAGTTGTGTAAAAACTGACTGATGCTTTCTCCTTAAATATAAAGTCACTGGCTAGAGCTGGCAATAGGTCCACTTTCTCCTCACCTCTGCCCTGCACCGACCTGAGACTATGACGGTCCCTGCACCTCCCACTCCTCTCACCCAAGATGCTCCTTTGCCAAGGCTGCATTCCGCAGACTGGGCACAGTCACAGACCTAGAAATGGAACATTCTAGAAGAGTTTAGGACCTTCACAGTGAGTTCTGAGTCCCATGTACTTGAGTGATTAGAGAGTGAGGGCACTGCTAAGAGTGAGTAAAGGCACTTCTAGAAGATAGTGACAGTGCCAGTTCCTGGAGTCCAGAGGGCCGCATCCCTCTCAGATCCCACAGTGTGCCACCCAGCTACACACATAATGGGTGGCTGGGCAACATAGCAGGAACCGTAGGCCACGCAGCCCAGCCCTTGGCCAACCAGAGCTCCGTGAAGTCCTAGCAAAATAACTCCCCATTTCTGACTGCCCTAAAATATCCCAGTTGTTTGGTCTCCAGATAATTTAATTTCCACCACTTTGAAATGTGGCCTTAACATGAACAATCCAACATGCTTTCAAATCTATCTGTTGACCTTCAAATAAGTTCTTGAGGAGTCTAGGGAAAACAAACATGTGCAACAAAAATGTCAATGCAAAGCAAAACAATTCCCTGCCAAAACAAAGATGATAAAAAAGCAGAAGTCTGAGTCTGAGGTTTTCAGGTGGTATGGGCTGCAGCAAGTCTCTAGAAAGAGAAGACAAGCCAGGCAGAGTGACAGACCTGTGTCCTTGTTTCCTTTCAAGTAACAATGAGTGGGCCTGGTCTTGATTCTTCCCAAGTGTGTTAGCTTCCTGTTCCTTCCAATGGCATGAAGTGGGCGTTGCAATTCTTATATAAGCAGCGCCGTTAGGTGCACGGCCACCACTTCATCATCCCTTCCACCTGAGCAACAAGGGCCTAAGCCATCCCCATGGCCCTGGTGGCAACGAACTCCTTACAGTACATCAGGAAGTGATGGAAGGAATATGATGCTTTTCATTTTCAAATTAGGACATGCTGTTTCCAAATGGGAAGATTTTACCAGTAGTTAAGAATTTTAAGATATAAACCGTATACACATACATATACATATACATATACATAATATACATATACATAGGTGTGTGTATGTATGTAAAAGGAATCGTACTTCTGTCTGCTAAATATAAGAATTATGGTCCCATAAATCTACCCAATAAATCCCTGTCAGTGATCATATATGTACTGGATTTTCCACTGATTCTTTTCTGTTCCTCTAAAGAACCCTAACACATCATCTCAACAGAAAGAATGAGGAAATCTGAACATATAGTATACGTTAACCCATGAATACTTCTATATCTATATTTGTAGGCTGTGTGTGTGTGTGTATGTGTGTGTGTGTGTGTGTGTGTGTGTGTGTGTGATTTACACAAACACATATTTGAATTCACAAAGAACTACAAAGAAAGAGCCAGGGAGATAGCTCAGTGTTCTGTTTGTCTGGCAAGCACCATGATGCAGGTTCAATTCCCAGTACCACATGCCCTGCCGGCCACACCCAGGGCCCCTAAGGAGACCATCAAAATGGGGCATAGTGGCACGCGCCTGGATTCTCAGTGCTGGGGAGGACAAAAACAGGAGGAGCACTACAATTCCAAGCTGCATAGCAAGGCCCTGTACCAAACGCATGAATTTAAAAAGAAAAAAAAAAAAAAACTGCAAAAGCAAATAATTCAAACTGATTTATCTCCCATTTAGTTTGTCTTAGTTTTTCCTATCCTCCACAAAAGGACGAAAGTAGGTTGTCATAGTTCACCAGATATTTATTTATTCATAGGTCTATATAACAGAAAATAGTTTTATAACTACTTAGAAACAGATTTATCAATTATACCATAATGTGTAGTATTTTATTTTCTTTAAAAATCTCTTTGTCTCCTATGTCATCATGTGGTATGGCATTTCTTGTAACGCAGCTAACTTCATTTGTTATACCGTATAGTTGATCTTAGGCTCCATCTGTGTCCTGGTAGACATTTTTTAGGGTAGCAGGGATACCTGGAGTCAAACTTAGGACCTAACATTTGCCTGATAGGTGTACCACTAAGTTAAATCACTGGTCCTGGTAGGCACTTTTTGGATTTTGCTTTTTCACGTACTGCAAGTTTACTCTTATGTTCTAGAAAGAGTTAAAGGAGTTCTGACAAGTAAGTAATGGCTATGTATGCATTCTCACTCTAAAAAAATAAAAATAAAAATTGCCTCCTGCCCTGACTCAACAATTTCCTTTCTACTCCTTCCTATCATCCATTCCTTGGTAACTGCTCATCTGTTTTCTGTCCTTTTACCTGTTTCACTATGCGGTGTGAATTCAATTATATAACATGCAGCATTTTAGATTTGGCTTCTTTCACTAGGCAAAATGCATTTGAGATTCTTCTTGGGAAGGTGTGAATCAATGTTTCATTTGGCTTTTTCATAACTGTCGATTAGTATTCCACTATAAGGATTGAATAAAGGTTGTTGCCACTTACTGATTAAAGCACATGTCTAGACTATGCTTAATGTACATACTATGTGAAGATACTATGTGAACTCCAAATATGCTCTTATTTGATCAGCCATTGTAATTCTTTTGACTGTTAATATGAATCTTAGATCAGTGCATTGATATCTATGAAAAATCTGGCAGACATTTTGTTTGGAACTATATGAAATCAACAGAAAAATTTAGGAACACTATCTAAGCAATATTTAATTTGTAAATATGATGAAATATCATTTGACTTTTGAATAGTGTACCAAGCTTGTGTTTTGAGAGATTTGATTGTTAAGTATTATTTCTAAATAGATTTTCTTATATATTGGATTGAATCCACTAATATTTTGGTGTAGAATTTTCTGTACATGTTTTTAATTATTTTGTTATGTAATTTTGTTTGTTGTAGTGTATTCATCTAATTTTAGTTTAAGAAAAATATTGGTCTAATAAAATGATTTGACAAATTCTCTAATATTTTATTTCTTGGAAGAAGTTATATGAAGTCACTGTGATGTGATCTTTAAAAGTTTTGTAGGGTTTCTTACTGCAAAAACATCTGTGCATAAAATTCATACATTTAATCAAGAATTAATTTCTTTAATCAATGTATGTAATTTCTGCATATCTTTTTAATTGTATTTAGTAGATTGTGCTTTTTAAGTGATTGGTCCAATTAATTTAAATTGTTGCATTTGTGAGCGTAGAATTGTTCATAATATAAGCTTGTTACCCTTTGAACAACTACATTACTGGTTATTATGCATGCATAAGTCATGCTGGTGTTGGTAATGTTATGTTTCTGTACTTTTATTGAAGGCTCTGAAATCTGTAAATTTTATTGATATTTTCAAACTACTAGCGCTTAGTCTCATTGCTGTTCTTTATTGCTTTGTTCTTTTTAATCTCACTAATTTTGACTATAATATTCATTATTACCTTTCCCTACTTTGTCTTTATTTTTTTTTTTAAATTTCGGGGGTTGAAGTAAGAATAAATTTCAGACTTTTTTTCTGTTCAACTGTGTGTGTGTGTGTGTGTGTGTGTGAGAGAGAGAGAGAGAGAGAGAGAGAGACCAATTTTTTGTTCAGTTTGTGTTTTGGGTGGTCAGGGGAAAGGTGCTCTCTAGTATAATAAATTACTCAGCTGCAACTTGAACTTTAGATCTTCCTCCTTTAATCTCCCAGTGGGATTCTCTATGTAACACTTTTCTAAAAGTTTTGATATGTTATATTTTTGTTCTCACTTAGTTTAACATTTTTTTTTTTTTTTTTTGTCTTTCTGAGACAGGATCTCGCTACGCAGTTGAGGCTGGCCTTGAGCTCACTTTTGTAGTCCAGGCTGGTCTCGAACTCGCATCAATCCTCCTGCCTCAGCCTCCCGAGTGCTGGGATTATAGGTGTGAGCCACCACGACCGCAAGTTCAAAATATTTTAATAACTCTTATAATTTCTTCTTTTATCTAAGGTTACATAGCAGCTATACAGTATAAATTCCAAATATTTGGCACGCGCAAGACACTTTTTCCATTATTTAATTTCCCGAGGTTCTAATAAAACCATTTTCTGCTTTCAAATTCTAAAAACACATTTTATGTTCCACAATCATATATACTGTTTAATTACCTCAAAAACATGAAAATAATGGATTTTTTTCTGTTTTGTGGAGATATTCCATAAATATCCGGTAGGTTAATTTAGTAATAGGTTTGTTCAGATTTTCTGTATCTTTATTAATTTTCTACATCTCATTCAATTATTGATAAAGAAGTATTGAGGGCTACAACCACAATTGTGGATCATTTTCTTCACTATTGTGAAGTGTTGCATTAAGAGCATAAGCAATTTGCATTGAGTCACTCAATACAGATTTACAAGTATTATATTTGCAATGTTCCTATTTTCTTAATGTTATTCTTTGTCCTGAAGTTCATTTTTTCAATATTGAAGTAGCTAATCCAGAATTTATTCAACTAGTACTTTTCTTTTTTATGTATTTGGTTCAGGGTCTCTCTATGTTGCTCAGACTTGTAGTGATACTCCTGTTTCAGACTCCTCAACGCTGTGATTATAGGCATGAACCCGCACATCTTGCCTTGGTGGCTGGCTCAGTGCACCCAGCCCAAGGCCAGCATAGCATGTGGGGCCAGGGATTGAACCTGGGTCCTTGAGCTTACCTAGGCAGGCACTTAGATGACTGAGCTATCTCCATGGCCCTGAACTAAAACTTTTATAGAACATCTTTTCTCATTCTTTTAGCTTTTAACTTATCCATGCTTTATATTTAAACGGATTTCTTAATGACAGCATACAGTTGGGTTTCACTGTTATGTAAACTACTAATTTGTCTTTTAATTAGGATATAGAGATCACATTTAGTATGGTTTTTATATTGTTGGATAATATCTGCCATCTTTTTGATATTATAGTCATTAGCTTCCTTTTTTCCTTTTTTATTAGCCAGGAATTAATTAGCATTTATTTTATTTCTCTAGTAACTACTTAGATATTTTCATTTTTAGTGATTGTCCAGGGATTTATTTGCATGCCATTTCAAATGATATCATATGTTGTTAGAAACCTGAAACAGTGAATTCTCAATTCCTCTCCATCTCTCTGTCATTCTTTCTGCCATTTTAAGTTTTTATAAGTATATACCATATTTACTATAACCATACAATACATGACATTAATTTTGCATTAGGCAGTTGGCTATTTTTTAAAGAAACTGGAAATACAGAAAATAGTAATGTTTTAGTATAACTTTATTCTCTTTCTTCTTCTTTCTTTCTTCCCCCCCCTTTCTTTTTTTCCTTCTTTCTTTCTTTCTTTCTTTCTTTCTTTCTTTCTTTCTTTCTTTCTTTCTTTCTCTCAGACAGGGTCTCACTGTACAGCTCAAGCTGGCTTTAAACTAACTTTGGAGTCAATGCTGGCTTCAAAACTCATAGAATATTCCTGTTTCAGCCTCCCTTAGTGCTAAGATTTCAGTCATACACCACCACATTTGGCCTTGCAGATCCAAGTTTTGTTTACTATCAATCTCCTTTTACCTAAAGGTCCTTTACATTTTTAGAGTAAGTCAGTAAAAATGATATCCTTACAATGTTTTTTATTCTGCAATGTACTTTTTTATGGATATAATTGTCAAAAATATCAGCCTTTTAAAGATATCACTCTTTTCTTCTTAATTGCGTAGATTCCAACAAGAAGTCTCCTATAATTATCATCTTTATCCCTCTCCATTTAATTGCATTTTTCTGCTACTTTCTCTAAGATTTTCTGTCTTTGTGTTGAGCTTTTTAACATGAAGAATTTGTCTAGTGTCCATACATGTTTTTAGCTATGTATCAATTCTGAGTCTGTCTTTTCCTATCCCTTCTACTGGGTTGTCTGATTGATCCCAAGAGCCCTAGGAGCAACAGTGCTTTTTACCATTCACCCAACACACATATTTCATTTGCCTGAGAGATGGATACCAGGAGTCTGGGTTATTTTCTTTCTGTCCCAGGAGCTTAGTCTTCTTCTCTTGAAGTCTCTATTTTGTTAATATATTTTTAAGAGTATTCCCTAAGCTGTGCTATGAGAATTCAACAGGATTTGAGGAGAAAAGTATCTTAGGGTGGGGACAGGGATCTCCTCGAATCCCCCACACCCAGAGATTTCCCATTCACTCACTTGGGTACCACTGGTCTCCACCAATGTGCTATCACCCTTTTCTCAAGGCCTGGTTGTGTCCAACAAGAGCAACCATTGTTTGTTCTTTCTCTTTTCTTCCTACTGCTCATATACTGCCAAGATTTTGAGCCAGTTGCTTTTCCCATAAAATTAAAATCTCAGATGAAGTCATGACTACATCAGAATTTGCAAAATTTGTCTGACTTTCTTCTATGCAGTGGGTGGGATGGCAATTACTAGCTCCAGACTCCTGTAAGGAGAAAATAGAATCTTGAAGAATTTCACTGGAGTTTAGAATTGGAGTTCACTACCCTCAAACCTGCAAAGCTACCTACTCTGCATTTAAAGAGCACGTGAGAAATAAACAATGACAGACCTGAGGTTAACAACACAAAAGCTGTTAACCTGAGTGACTTCACTTCATAAGTAACTCTTAAATTACTTAGGATGTTTGTTTTAAATTGTAAAACAGCATACAGAGCAATGTCAATTTTTGAGGCAAATACAAACTTTTATTCATGCATACTTAAATGAATTTTAGCAATATGTTTGAAGGTGGAAATGCACTCCATTTACAATGCTACTTATTTTAAATTAAAGCAAAGATATTGTTAAATGTCCTTCTATGATTTATACTGAGAATTTTGTCATAACAAGTATAACTATTAAGGTCATTATTTCTTGGTGTCAAGTACATGAGATACACTATTAAATTCTCATGGTGACTCTGAAGTTTATGTTTTAATATGAATACTTAGTTGGCCATACCCAGTAAACCCAGCCTATTTGCTTTTGTTCAGCTGCTTGGTGAATCACCAAACCCCTTTGTACCCTACTTTGCAGTTGATTCAAGCAAGCTTAGTTAGTAACATATTTACTTTGCTTTCTCCTAGCATTTTGGAACCACTATAAATTTCCCACCCTTCTTTTGTAACAAGTAGTGTAGGAATTAACTATATGACATCAGAAATCCTAAGAAAAGGCCATGAAGTGATCTGGTATCCAATATCATAGTTGTTTGAGAGTTTATGGTAGAAAGAAGGCCAAGTTCAAGATGGGCACCTGTTCCTGGCACACCTTGAAGCTAGTAGGAGGTGACCTCATACATATAATTCTGCTCTTTATTTTTGAGAACCTTTCCATAAGAACATGGAAGAATTCCTTTGGAAGGGTCCATTTCTTAAAATTAAAAGACCTTGGAATTAGTCCTCCGTACACATTAATAAGCTCTATGATCCTAATGATGAAATGGAAGAGAAAAAAAGCAAACTAACATAGTTTAGTTCTAGTACCATGGTAAGTCATTTATGAAGGTGAGTCCATTGCATTTTCATGATGCATCAGTAAGGCAGATCTTGTTTCTGTTTAGCAAATGACAGGACTAAAGACTGGAATTCCAATATGTTTCTCAGGTTTACATGGCACAGGAGCTCAAAAACTGTTTCCCAGGACAGGCAATAGACCCAAAAAGTTGCAAAGGCAACTGAGAGAGCCCCTTGCTCTTGGAAAGGTAGTGAAAGAAGAACTATTGATCATTAGTTTGGCAAAATTGGTTTTGTTTTCACTGTTTCCTTTTAGGACTTAAGTGCCTCAAATTGCGTTATTCATAATTCTTGGTGAAATAACCCTAATAATTGCTTAGATTATAGATATCAGCATACAAAGTTAAGTCAAAGTGAAAATTCTAAACATTAACTACTGTTTGAAAAAAAAAACTGGTGGAAAAATTAGTACAATCATCTCAGCCATCCTGTATATATACTTGCCTGATGGGTAATACAAAAACCATGACTGAATACTTCTCATCTTAGTCTTCTAAATGTGTACCATTTCTCATGCCTTATCAGTTGCTACTATATTCTCTTTAAAATAAATGCTTGTAAAAGTAAAAAAGATTAAAAAATAAGGTATATTGAAAGCAAGTGTTAATATTAAACGATTTGTTCAATTTTGTCTAATTATACTTTTTAATCTGTACAACAGATTTGACAATAAAAACAGGTAACATAACAACCACTGTTACTTTAATGTTCTAGTTTAAAAAATCTGTAACATGCATATGGTTGTATGTTACCTTATTTCTGTCTTTGTTTCTACTATTTGCTTTTACTTTTGTTTTTACTCTTCAAAATAAAAATAAAATTTAAAGCAAAACAATTATATCTAAGGAAAAAAACTCTAATAGTAAAACTATTCAAATTACTATTTAAAATTAAATAATGCTAAAAATGACACATAAAACTTTCAAGAATCTAGCCATCTCTACAATCTTTGCCATACTCATCTGAAAAATTAAGAAACTGGACTAAATAAATTTAGGAGCCAATTCATCTGGAAATTTCCACATTATGCATAGTATTTGCTTTCCCTCATAATGAGACAACGCAGTGTCCTCAAATGGAGGAGTCAGTGTAATAGAATGGGTGTTGGCACACACAAAGTAATGTTATTAAGTCATGTTTGCTACTAAAAACAATTATTACAGTTAAAATTGTATTTGCTTTTATTGTTTTATAAAAGAAATCTCAGGGGACACCTACTCGGGACACCCCTTCTGTCCCTCTCTCAGACAGGAGCTTTCTTTCCCTCAAAAAATATGTTCTGCTCATTACAAAAAAAAAAAATCTATTTATTTACTCATTTGTTTGTTTGGTACAGGGCCTTGCTCCATAGCTTGGACTCACAGTGATCCTCCCGTCTCAGCCTCCCCAATGCTGGGATTACAGGCATGTGTCACCATATGGTTTCAGGGGCTGCCATGGCACAACCAGCTTCCAGGACCTGCATGGCATGCAGTACCAGGGACTGAACCTGGGTCCTTACACTTGCCAGCAGACTCTTAGATCACCAAACTATCTCCCAGGCATTCTATTTTTAAAAACATCAATCAAAATATTAATTTTTAACAGTGAATTTTGCATAAATATTGATAGAGCCAAGGACTTGAAAGTGATAATTCTAGCAACCCAAGATTGAAGCTATATCTATATCTGTATCTATATCTATATCTATATCTATAGATATAACAGTAAAGACACAAAATTTTGGATAAACCTGAAACTTTGTTAAACATATAATGTATCAAATTGATGCTAGAATATATGTAAATGCAAACAAATAATATACAAGCTTGGAAACAAACATGAGTTCAAGGACTTCAAAAACCTGTAGGCATTGGTATACAGTCTCAACAATGAACACTAGCATGGGGTAGTCAATACTTTAACTCTTCTTTTTTTGTGGTTGATATTTTAATTTTAACTGTGTAAGTATTAGATAATGAAAAATAAAGCCCACTTTGCAATTTTCCTTATCTGACTATGGAGCTTACAATTTGTGTTATGTATTGTAAAGTCGACTTTTTTTATTACTTTTAATAAGAAATAACAATGCAACCATTTCAAAACTGACTAGTATTACATTCCCAATAATTGATACAATGCATATTACTGTCCTCATAGTAGTTACTTAGAGCACAAGATGCAGATATGATACCTTTCCTAATTATTATTGATACAAAAATTTCTTCTCATTGAACTAAGAGAAAGTAGCTGTATACATAGTACAATATTTCATAATAGTAGTGGGTTATTGGTGGAAATCACAATGTCAGAAGCTGATGATTTAAGCCTTTTACAGATCAGCATATTAATCTAGCTTTAATTTTTATGCCTTGTGGTTAAACTTTTCTGCTGGGTAGTTAAGGGCAAATTAAATCAAAACCTGAATTTAAAAAAAATGGAAGTTTTGTATCTCCCAAAGACACTCAAAACCTCTCAGGATTTATCTTGAAACCATGTGCAGTGCTTTGTAGCACTGTTGTCAGTATCAGCTGTCTGGAAGAGTCACTACCATTGCTTAACCAGTTTGCAGTTTGCTATCTATGAAAGCCCAAGAGAATGTTTTCTCTCTAGGTGACTCTCCTTAGACACACTATATATCATTGATCCCTTTTCTCTGTTGCCCAAAAATCTCCTTGAACAGAAAATTTGTGACACCACTAAGTTATAGAATGTTGCAGCACAGGTTCTCTTATGTCCTGAGTCCTCATTTAACTTGAAGGTTTACGGTCAAAATATTGGCTATCCTTGTACCCCTTCTTTTTCTCTAATTTTTGGTCTGTAAATTATGTTTTTAACCCTCCAAAAGAGAAGCTTGGCGATACTATTACTCTGTAATATAGGTACTTGAGCTTAGCATCACTGTCTTTCTGAATCTTAAATGTCTTAGATTTAACTTGGAATTGGCATTTTTCATCAATTATTGATATTCTAATATATGCCTATAGGATGTCATAAAAGCAGTTACACATTTTTACACAGAAATTTGGAAATCTAAGCACATACAAAATTAAGCTGGTCGATCCTATGACATTTTTCCTTGTCTCTTATTATCTTTTAATATTCTTTTTTTTTTTTTTTTTTGCAAAACCATTTACTTGAGAGAGAGAGAGAGAGAGAGAGAGAGAGTATAGCAATAACTGAAATTACATTAGAAGCAGGAAACATCTAAAAGATCAGAATGATAGGCATTCCAAGCACAGTTTTAGTGTTACACATGGCCACTGCTATCCACAGTGTGAAACATCTGGTATTGGAGAGGCTGTGGGGAAAAGGAACACTTCTCTGCTGCTGGTGGAAATACAGACTGGTGAAACCATTATGGAAAACAGTGTGGAGACTCCTTAAAAACTAGAACTGGAAATCCCATTCAATCCAGCTATCCTTATACTGGGAAATCTTCCTAGAAGAACTGAAAACATCATATTATAGTGATATTTGTACACCTATGTTTATAGCAGCACAATTTGTGATAGCCAAATGCTGGAAACAACAAAATGCCCATCATTTGAAGAATGGCTCAAAAAGATGTGGTATTTTTATACAGTGGAATATTACTCGATATAAAGAATGAGAAACTAGGAGACTTCATATACAAGTGGATGTAAATTGAAGATGTACTCGTAAGTGAAATAAACCAGACATGCATGTGTAAATATCATATAGTCTCCCTAGTGTAAGAGCTCAAAAGAAAAAATAAAAATGGAAAGGAATAACACAGATGAATGGAAATCAAGAATTTAAGGGTTAAATAATGAAGAGACCTCAAGAAGAAAAGATAGGAAACATGCAAAGAGCAAAACCATGCACTTATATACACAGGGTGAATTAGGCAATGGTCCTAAGAACCTCCAACAAGTTTTTCACACTGAGGATAGCAAAGTGTATTATTTTAACACTTCTTTCCTCACAGGAAGATGCTGATAAAATAGTTATGGGCTCTGTGTGTCTTGAAGAAGGCAGGTCACATTATAAGAATTATTGGCTGGGGAGATAGGTCAAAGTTCTAAGCACCTGCCTGCTAAATGTAAGGACCTGGGTTCAATGTCAAATAAGGCATGCCATGCTGGCCGAGGAAACTTGGTGTGGAGGTGCACACCTGTAATCCCACCAGGTTGAGACAGGAGGATCACTGTTAGTAGAGCTGCATAGTGAGACCCTGTACCAAATACATACATACATACATACATACATATATGTTTACATACATAGAATTATCCTTCCCTGCCATATTTCACCCACATGTATGCCAAGAAGCTGGTACCCACATTTCAACCTGAGAAACCATGGCAACAAGAGAGTGCTCGGTCTATATTTCAGGCATCTTGAGACAAGAGAGAAAAAAATTCATGGAGTAAGGGGCAGAGGCTCTTAGTCCTCCCTGTCCCTCCTAGCATCCAGTTCTAATATTCTGTTTACCGGAAAACTTGGAGAGTCCTTCACCATCTTTGCATTAAAATCAGTCCCCACCTCCTTGGTTTCTTCCTTGAATGTTAGTGTGTGTTCATTAATGGATGCACATATTCATATGTGTTAGTGTACACATATATAAAAATTAGCAAGCCTATAAAGCTCCATCTTTTAAAATGGTAACAAAAGAGCAAGCCCTGAGTGATGATGTATTATATAGCATCCCTACCAGAGTTTACAATTCCTGTGTATTCCTGCAGAGAATTGTGCACCCACAGTCCTGTCATCCAAAGCTAGGCTTCTGAGCATGCACACCAGTGACAGATTGCCAGGGCTCAAATTTCCCAGCTGGGAAATGAGCTAAATATATAAACTCTTGTATTATATATTACAGGGTAATATACTATATGAAGAACTACTATAACAGGGTATCAAATATCAGGCAACTTCATGCAAGAGGAATCTATTAGCACAATTTTAGAGTAAAAATTACTAAAAGTCCTAAACCAAAATGTCTTAGGCTTTAAACGCCAGAATCTTTCCTCATCCTCTTTCTGCTTCTGTTGGTCACCAATAATCTTCGGTATTCCTGGCTTCCAGGCCTCATGGAATTTCTGCTTCTGTCTCTACATGGCCTATCCCCTCATGTATATGCCTCTTTTCCTCTGTTCTGAGAAGGGTTTTTTTTTGGGGGGGGGGGATGCCTTAAGGGCAAGTCTCATGCTCCATGTGGAGGAGGGGATCGAATCACAGTCCCAGGCACCTGAGTGACTTTGCTGGAGCATGTGCTTTAATCAACTTTTTTAACGGGCAAGCCCTTTCCTCTTCTTCCTAAGAGCCCAGTCACATTGGATTAAGAACCCATCTTACTCTGGTGTGAGCAATATAATGCAGGACATGTTTTATAATTTTATAGTGAATCACCCAAGAATCACATACAGAAATTCAGGAATATGTCCACACATAAATACTAAACACTCCAGCTGAGGACCTAGATCCCAATATGCTGCATGAGTTCAGCTGAAAACCTAAAGCCCATATTAATACCTCCCACAAGTCCAACTGAAGGCCTAGAGCCCACAAGTCTCATGTAGGTTTGCTTTGCGGATCTGTGCTGGAAAAACCCAAAGGTCAGTGGTAGAAGCTGGAAAGTATATGCCAGTGGCGTGTGGGGTGAAGGATCTGTGATAATAGGCTGATGGATCTGAACTGGAGCTAGGAAGCAATAATCAGGGTAAGCGCCAGTGCTCCCCCCAAAGTACCACAGCCATCCTCAGCAACAGTAAGGTCCCAAGCTCCTCCAGTGGTGAGGAAAACCAAGTTCCCAACAGGAAAGCCAATGCAACAAGCTTCTCCATGAGACTGAGCAGTGCACCATCTTCTCCAGAGCCAGGAAGCAATGCTCAAGATGAGGAACAGAGCTCCTCCAAAGTTCATCAGGAAAATCAGCATGACAAGGCTGTCCTTCAACGGAACAGCCCAAGAGAACTAGCAGCTTCCAACATCTCCAACAGCTTCTCAGAACAGCATCCCTCACAGCATTTGGCAGCTTCTCCTGTTCTGCCTTTTATGTTGCTGGCAACAACCCTCAGGTGGGCTTTATACACTCAGAACACTAGTTTAATTCAGCAGGGTGTAGGAAGTTGACCACCAGTTAAAAATAATCCACTACACCATCTTTATTCAAAGTGTGTGAGGAGCAAGTTGCACCCATACATTTATCTTGGCATGCACAACCCTAAGCCTAAAGAAAGATGCAATTTTGCAGAGTGTAAGCAGACATTAAGGGTGGTGAGATAGCCCAGCAGACTAAGCACCTGCTTAGGCAAGCTCAGGAACCAGGGTTCAATCCCTAGCACCAGAGACCCCACCAGCCCTGCCACCAGGCATGTTGAGTTGGCCACCCAGGGCAGACAGGAACATGGTGGTGCATGCCTGTAATTCCAGCACTGCCAGGGATGAAAACAGGAGGAACACTACAGGTCCTAGCTGCACAATGATACCCTGTACCAAACACATTTTTTTTAAAGTGAATATTAACTGCAAATTTGGAGTCATGGTTTTCCTGTCACTTGAAAAAAGTAAAGGCCTCTAATCAAGCAGCTTTTCTAGGACATGGAATTTTCTTGAAGGAGGTCTGCATTTCACAAAAGATAACAGGTAAATCTACTAAAAAATTAATTGAATAACTACTGAAGAGTGGCAGTAATAACCAATAGGATAGCAAATACATGTTCACTTAAAAACATGTGTGTAGCCAGGCGTGGTGGCACATGCCTGTAATCCCAGCACTCGGAAGGCTGAGGCAGGAGGATCGGTAAGAGTTCGAGACCAGCCTGGGCTACAAAACTGAGCTCAAGGCCAGCCTGAACTGTACAGCGAGACCCTGTCTCAAAAAGATAAAAAAAATGTGTGTATACATGCGTGAGTATATTTATGTGTATTGTGTATTTCTTTTTAAGACTCCTTAGTTTTTGTATATGCATAATAGAACTTGAGATCAGTTACTTTTGAAATAACAACAAAATATGTATGTCAGCCAAACATGCCTTTCTGTTCATTTTTCAGCTTTACAGTAAAGGTTCTCGTGCAAAGTAATTGTTTCCAACTCTAATGTCATTTTTTCAGAGAGTGAACAGAACACAACTGAGACACCAGAAGAAAATGCTAGATAAATATCTACATACATATATATATATATATATATATATATATATATATGTATATAACACATCTTTAGAACATTTATTTTATATGTTTTCTGTATACAGCAAGTTGGGATAAAATATATAACTATGCATATTTTAAATGAATATTCACCTAGATATGTAAATTCAAATTTTACAATATGTAGTCCAAAGAGTTATGATACAAGTGACTTCTGCATAGGCTTGCAAAGAGAGATTCTATTTCTTCAGCTAGGATTTGGAGAGGCATTGTTGATATTTGTATTTGATGGTGTTGATATTTGTGAGTATTACCATAAAGTTTTAAATACTTTATGGTAATATTTGATTTTTTAAAAACTAAAAAAGGAAAAAATTTCAAAGGTTAAGAGCAATGCTCCTATAAGTAGTGATGCTGAAGATGCTGCTTACCAGTGATGCTGTTTAGGAGTTGCACTGACAGGAAATGTGGAAGACAATGTTTTTGGAAGAATTTGCTCTGCCAGTATGAAAGATGCATAGAATAGATATGAATTGTGTAGGACTCCAGGAGAGGGCCCTGGCTGCTGCCCTGCCTCAATGAGGTGAAGCTGGGACACAGGATGAAGCAGAGATGCAATCTGTATGCCCCTCCAGAAGATCTGAAGATTTTCACTGGAGTACTTTGAAACAGTTCCAACAGAATAGAGCTGATGCTAAGGTAACAAGTAACTGACACAAGCTACCAAGTGTCTTGAAGAACCAGCAAGATTCAGAAGGGCGATCAGTTGGCTAAAAGAAGATTCCTCAGCGCTCATGACTGGAATGCAGAGTTGGACCTACAGTGACCACCAGTACAAGGAAGTACAAATGGGGTGGTGCTATACGGCAGCAACTAGAAGATGAATAGAAGCACAGAAAACTGTGAGCGGATTACTTCCAAAGAACCTGGGTTTCCATTATGTTGGGTCTTAACTGCAGGAGGAGACCCAGATTAATTTGGTACTTGATGAGTTGCATTAAATAATACTTCTACCACTGGAATCAGTTAGGTCTGCACTGTGTCCCCACCAAAAAAAAAAAAAAAAAAAAAAAAAAAAAAAAAAAAAAAAAAAAAAAAAAAAAAAAAACCAAAAAAAACGTGCACATATGCTGAAGCCCTAAGGTTACCACCATAGAATGCAACCTTACTTAGAAATAAAGGTCATTGCAAATGTAATCATTTAAAATGAGCTCTTGCTACCATACAGTAGGCCCTTGTTTATAGTGGAAAGACCTGGGCTCAGAGACAAGCTTACAAGTAAGACATTATTTGAAGATGGAGGCAGAGGTCATGGTGATGTGTCTACAAGCCAGGAGAGGTCAGAGATCACCAGCAAACCACAGCAGCTCGGCAGAGAGGCTGGGACAGATCTGCTGGTACCTTCATCTCCAACTTCCAGTCCCAAGAACTATGAGAAAAAAAGAACATCCTGAGCTTATACCACATAGGTGCCCTTGCTAACAAATACAGGGATCTCAAGCATCAGTTTAAAACAACTTCGGGAAAACAGGGATGAAGCATTTTGTATTTCTGAGTTTAGCATTTGAAAAATTAATGGCTTTGCATTGCTGTCCTCACCAATTATAATCCACACACCTAAGGAATGACTCCATCATAACAGCTGATCTTGGGGAAGATCATGGAATCTTAATGCCTTGCCAGGCACAGTGAGGGCTATTCTGAAGATTATGGGGGATGAAAAAAATCCTCTAGATAAAAGCTATGTATTTCACTTGGTTAGCTTGTGTCTAAATTCACCAAGGGAAAATTCAATAAAAGTTCCCCAGACAAAGAAGCATCTGCTTAAGCAATCACAAAGACCAAATGACTCTCGATCATTGTACTTAATGATTCCTCCATTCCTCAAACCTTGTTTTTGAAAACCGAAGCCTGCCTTTGTCTGAAAACTTAGCCTCGTCTTCTACATGATTAAGGACCAATGGCTCCTCCACACAGAACTTATAAAATTATAGAAACACTTAGAATTTTGAAAGAAAGATTTTATATTGTCCCTCTGTAGTAAATGACTAAATCTACATAATGGCCCAATCAATGATTAACTTTACTTACCTTCTGATAAACAAACGTTATCTTCAAACAATTCTGTGAAATATTATTCTCCACTCACCTTACCATAAAAGACCAGATGGAGACTACTTTTGTGCTTCTCACTTAGCTCATAAAAGTTAGCAGAAATGTCTAGTTTGAGGTACTTTATTAGAAATCTTCGAATTTCAATAACTTTTCTAATAATTTTCACAGCCTGGATACCCTAGTGTAAGCTCTTAGAAAGTAGACAGTTAATAAAAGTTACTGACAGCTTGGTTGACTTGACTTTAGAAGAATGAAATCATTCTCTGGAGTGCCAGGAAAAGGCAGGGCTGTTTGTGTAAAACTAGATCAGTCATCTGAAAATCTATATCTGTAGTCGGCATGGAGACAAACGCGTGATCATTATTATTCATTCTTAGGAACTTTTTAATCTGATGAAGTATTTCACAAAATTTAAAATGTGATTCATAGAGAAGATCAAATATACTAAAAGTGAATTTTTTATTTTGATTCTATTTTTACAAAAGTAAGAAAGCATAGATCAATGGACAGAAAAATTAAACTGGGAATAAGCCCATAAGGCCAGCAATATTGTTTCAAAGGTGTAAGACTCCTTCACGATTCTGAACTCCCTGCCTCCTTTCTTCGCAAGTAATTTATGAACACAGTTTATTCAACAAATAGAGCTCTCAGAGAAATCACATATATTGGTAAGTGACAGGCAAATTTCACTCAGGTGTGCATTCAAGTGATCAAAAGAGGAAAGGAAAGGTTGCCATGGTAGCTGGTGCGCTCTGTTGTTTAGGAAGCACTGTAAGCCACAGCGCATGGAGACTGAGAAAGGAAGCAAGGCGACCTTGGTGCAGAACTGTACACCTGAAACTCCAGCTGCTCCAGAGGCTGAGGCACAAAGATCCCAAGTTTGAGGCCAGCCTGGGCAAGGTAGGCAGCCTCTGTCTCAAAAGAGGTGGGGTGTGGCTCAGTGGTGATGTGTTTGTCCCTCAAGCAGGAAGGCTTGCAGCAGGGGAATAAGGAAAGAATAAAGACTGGGACAAGAGAAGAGTCAATGTCACACCGCAGTGCAGTCAGGTGATAATACAGCAGATACAAATTTCCCAACTGGTGTCCGGAATGTTCTCAGTGCACAAGGTGTCTGTTTCTCCCTTCTGAAAATCCATAGTTGTAACTCATGACAAATAGCATTTGTCTATTACTTACATTTTAGAATCTCCTTTTAAATCCATTTAGATAATGCATCTCAGCTTTCTTTTTGCACTAGCATCCTTGTATTGCCTTTAGAAAATGGCTTTACTGAGCTTACCATGTATAGAATGAAATTAATACATGTTCCAATTCTGACTCACAAATCACTTGGATTTTCAAAACAGCATGAACAATAGAAAACTTGCTTATGAGAAGTCAATTCTTGGTGAATGTCTTCAAGTGATTTTTCCAAGGCCTTAATCAGTCTCTCAAATCATTCGCTCAGCTCAGACACCCCACACTCAGGGTGAGGGGTGAAATCTTCTCACTCTCTGCCTTTGTCTGGATTTTCCCTTTCCTCTCTTCTGCTTCTGTCCCTTTCTCCATCACCAGAGCCCAGGCCCTATCTTTCCCTGCAAAAGGTGCAGACTTCTTTGCTTTTTGCTTCGTTGAGGTCCCAAATTTCTCTCTCCTCCCTTGCAACTCCAGTTGTTTCTTTTAGCTTTCTGCTTCATAACATCAAATTTAGCAAACATCTTCTCCTCTTCACAAAATACAATCACATTAGCCTCTATTCTGATCTGATACTCCTTTGCCTATTCAAATGTCCAAAGAAGGCCATTTTTATTCCCAATCTTACCTTTTATTGACAGTCAGATTTCGATTTGACCATTCTACTGACATTTCTGTAAGGTCTCTAACGTGCTTCGCACTGCCTAATGCAGCTGACATTCACATCCTCGCATTACTGGCGGCTTCCTCCCCTTTGACATCTCCTCCCTCCGCCTCACACTCTTCTGTGCTCCTCTGCATCTGCACCTCCTCCATTGTGCCTGAATTCGAAGTCTCAGCAAAGCACACACCCCACTCATCATAGACAGGGAAAAGCAAACAAGAGGTTTAAGAAAAAGAAGACTGGGGCTTGATTCTTCTCTTGGTTTTCAACAAGCAGCTTGATCGCTGAAAGAAAGCCCGTGACAATTACAGGAAATACTAACAATCTGAAGCATTGTTTCCTTTGCATACCAAAATACACAAGGAGGCCATTTCTCTTGGTCATCAGCTTGGCTACTGAAGAGAACCCTGGAGAGGGGACTGGAGTGTGAGAACACGCACCTCCTCCTGGGGCTAACCTAAGGATCATTCTCAGAGAAGTGGGTTAGTAGGGAAGGGTACAGTAGGAAGGAGAGGGTGAGGAGGTATGGCTTGTGGGTCTATCCTAGGTGCCTGGCTCCTCGTTCTCCTGCTCTTCCTCTTACTGCTTCCTTGCTGTCATGTGTCAAATTTCCTTGCCATGCCCTGCCACCATGATGGCTCCACCTTGACCATGGGACAAACCTCAGAAACCATGACCCTTAATGAGATTCTCCTTCTTTCAACTGCAGGAGTCTGCTGTTTGGCCCCAGCAATGCAACACTAAGCCATGCACCAATATCAAGAAAATAGAAACTGAATCTACCAGCAGCCCACACTTATTATTTTTCTTACGTTTAATAAGGTACTATCCACATGGCTCCGAGGCTCGAATTCTTTTCTATCAAAAATATATGTGGGAGAACTGTGAATGGGACAAAGATTAAGTTTTTCACCCTACTTTCAGAATAATGAATTAGCCTGCTACAATTTCATGATTTTAACTGAAGACAAGAAACTCTTGAGTCAGAGTGTCAGTGCCTTATTATTCACAGTTAGAGATTTGATTGGATTGCCAGTGTGAAATGCTACAAATCAGGAACATAGACAGGGCACCCTGATCTTGTTACAGTGGGTGGCAGGCAGGCCTGAACTTTGCCCCAGAGGGAACATATTGGTGTGGAACTAGCATATACACAAATATTTTTTTCTCAGTGGAAGACAACGTATCTCCCAAAGCTGTTCTCTGTACTAATATCCAGGGAAAGATATTAGTGAAATGAAAGGACTAGGGCCTGTGTCAGAAATACAGAACCTAAGAAAGTATGAAAGGCTCATGAACAATGAGCATCCATACCAATATCTTGGTCCATAAAGGCCTGTGTTATTCTTTTCCTCAGATCTACAATGCTACATAGGATTCAGCCACAATTATTTAGCCATCCTTTGTTAATGTATATTCTACTAGTTTTTTTGTCTTTTGCCACAGTGAACAATGTTGCCTTCTATTTCTTATGCCTACATCTTGGTGCAGAAGGGTGAATGGATCAATGGGATCCACTATTGTAAGTGGAATTAATCACGAAAGGGTATGTGAGTTGTTACAAATCTAATAGCTATAAACATATTTTCTTACAGAACTTCATTAAATACATTCCTACAATGTGTAAGGATATATGATTACCAACATGACAGAAAATTATCAGATGACCTGATAATCTGAGTACTGAAAAATGACATTAAATATTTTCACTGGCATACGTTTATTATAAAAGTGATTTAAAATCTTTTCAATGGTTTGTGAATTCCTTTTCTCTAATAAAAATTGTTTTCTTAAAAGTTTGCTCATACATTTTCCTGTTTTTGTATTGAGTTGTCAAATATGTTCATGATTTGTTTTATTTTTGTTGTAGTCATTGTTGTTTTACTTTATTAGTACACGCTTGCAGTACATAACAGTTACTTTCATTGTGTGGGATTTGTACCTGTACATAAAACATTTCAATTCTTTGTTATAAGATTTTGTGTTTGTATTTGGTACAGGGTCTTCTCACTACGCAGCTTGGGCTCATAGTAACCCTCCTAATCTCAGCCTCCCCAGCACTGGGATCACAGGCATATGCCACCACACCAAGTCTTGGTAGCTGGTTCAGTATATTTTGGGTGGTACCTTATAAGAACCTATAAAGTTAATAATTATATACAAAGAGAAATTAAAAACCAGACTAATAGGCCATAAAACACTTAGAGCACATTTGTACTGTATAGGCACACTTTTAGATACACCGTCCACACTGGATTACAACGCTCTTTTAAAATAAATTGGAGAATTCAGTCTTTTGTATGTCATCATATTGTAAATTATTTTAGTTACTGGTGACTGTTTCATTTTGTAAATATCAATTTTTCATAAAGTTTATAATTTTATGAAGTAAAAATTACTATTTGTTCCTTTGTAAATCGAATTTTGTGAAGTACATGAAGTATCTTGCACTCTTAAGCGAGGTAATGAAATTCTCATATTTTATTCTTGAATTTTGATTTTTAGCATAAATCTGCAATTCTTTCAGTTTCTGAAATAAGGTGAGTATTCACATTGATTTTTGTAAGTAGTTGGACAGGTTTTGAGACATCAAAAATGAATGGCTCCTTTCTCATTGACTTAAAATATAATTTTGTGTGTGTGAATTTATTTATTTTTTTCATGATTTAATATTTTTATTGTTTAAATTTAACAATGGTTATATTACATATTCTCATCATCAGATCAGTTTAGATTAATAGATATAGGTATATAAGATTGATCAAACAATTAAACATTAACACTTGCAATAAACATTACTTTTTTTTTCTTTTCCCTTTTCTTTTTTTAAAAGTTGACACATTGCATATTGTCTTCACAATAGTTCTACAGAGCACAGTGTGTGGGCATGACCCACCTCCCTATTGAAGTTGCTAAGAAGAAAAAAGAAAAGAAAAGAAAATTGTTCTCTTTGGATTAAGAGAAAGCAGATGCAAACACAGTCAAATGTTGTGCAACTGCAGTGGGCCACCAGTGAAGCTTGTAATGTTGAAGGCTATTGATCTAAACCTCCTAAAACTCATTTCACCAATCTAGCTCTGCATTTCATGCATTGTAATTAAGCATTTTTTTTT